>SNQJ01S0000307.1:368014-403035 GCA_010110895.2 Picea sitchensis
ATCATCACTATTAATTTAATTTAATTTTTTTAATTTAATAAAATTTAAACCAAATCAATCCATTTTCATTTTTCAAAATTTTTATCATCACTTTTGTGTTACCATTTTTGGTTCCTTAAATTATCATAGTCACCGTGTAATGCATAAGCATTTGAATCCTTCAACTTGAACCTTGAGAAGAACTCTACATAGATTTAAATTGTATGTTTTTAAACCTTTAAATTTATCTGTATCATCGTTGTTTGGCATACGAAGTTTAACGAACCGATTGCTTAATGTTTTATTAGTCCCTTCCTGAAGGGCAAGGCAGTAAGGACTATTAGTGAACGGTTTTTTGCATTTCTATTATTCATTTATAGGAATCGATGGAACCGATGAACTTTCCATGTTTTAACATAAAGCTTTGGGTAACTCGTGCATTTTTTAAGTGTTATTTCATTAATTTATCCAAGGTTTTATATTTGACCTCTTATTTGGCCTCATATCGAAGCAAGAGGCTTCTCAAACATAGGGAACAAAGGGTTTGAAACTAAATAAACCGAATATGCAACAAGCAAGGTAAATTAATGCTAAGTTTCAACTTAGTAGTATTCCTAAACATTAAATGTTTAATGTCTTTGGACGCATACAATCCATAACCCCATTTGCAACGTCTGGAGGTGGCTTTGGTGTTGGTGTCTCAAAGTGGCACTTGACAGAGTGCTTGGCAGTCGTGTCTTTGAGCACTTGGTCACTTGCATGTCCTGCACTTGGTTACTTGCATGTCCCTTGCAAGTACTATAAACAATTGCTTGGTTTCTGGGTAGGTTGTTGTCATTGTTCACTCCCCATATTTAGCATGGAGGTTGCAAAAGATTTGAACAAGGCCTTCTCATCACTTGTGAATCTCTCCACAATGGCCTTTGTTCGACAATTTTGCAAGAAAAGTGCCCAGTCAGAGGCAAACACTCCCTTTCCTTGTACCAAAATTTGGAAGTAAGCGTTGTCAAAGTGAGTAGCAGTGGAATCTAGAAAAGAGCCTGCATTATGGTTGGTGTTGGGTTGTGCACTGACCATGCATAGCTTCAACGCAAAGTGTGTCTCCATGGTTGAATCGACGTTGCTCATTCCCCATATTGAGCTTGGAGGTTGTGAAAGCTTTGAAGAAGGCCTTCTCATCACTCATGAATCTCTCCACAATGGCCTTTGTTCGACCATTCTGCAAGAACAATGCATGGTCGGAGGCAAACACTCCCTTTGCTTGTACCAGATTTTGGAAGTAAGCGTTGTCAAAGTGAGTAGCGGTGGAATGTAGAAAAGTGTTTGTGTTGCAGTTGGTGTTGGGTTGTGTTGGTGTTGGGCTATGCACAGACCCTGTGCTGTGGTTGGTGTTGGGTTGTGCTAGTGTTGTGTTGTGCAGAGACCCTACGTAGCTTCTGCACAACGTAATACCCCTAGGATGAACCCCAACTGTAAATGTAAATACAAATGTACTTAAGTTGGTAAGTTGTTTGATGTCATTTTGTGTACACCTTCCATGGTATAGTGCGTACATGTACTGCACACTAAAATGGTGAAGTGTGCACTTTCCAGGATACCGTGCACACCATTTTGAGGCCAGAGAGCCTTTGTGTATATGTTGTGTTTTGAGGCTGGTGAGCCAGGATGCAAAAAAGTCTTTATATCTGTAATGTAAATGTAAATGTAATCACACACAAATATTAATGAAAAAAAATCATTGCGGCAGACAAACCGTGTAAAAGAGTATGGGGGACTAAACTCCACTAGTTAGGGAAAATGGGGCTAAAAGTTAAGGATAAGGGGCTAAGCTAGGGAGCTTAATTTAAAAATGAATATTATATTAATATTCCTTAAAGTATAAATTATGGATAATTATTTTATCCTAAGTTCTAAGGATGGAGACAAGTGGGCCAAAATATTTATCAACATGGCAAGTGCCAAGTTGAGAACATGCATACATATAGTTTGGACTTAGTTTATTTTCCCATCATTCCATCATCATGCACTCACTCATTCAACTATCCTATGTGCATTCTTGTCACTGTACCTATACTCATACCCATACCTGTACTAGTACATGTACATGTACCTGGTTAGCTTAGGAGTTGGACTGAAGAAGCGGGTTGTTAGGCCCATGGAATATTGAAGAGGCAGATTGTCAGGTCCATGAGAAATTCTCTCTAGGTGAGAAAATTGTTGGGAATTTATTTCTCAAAGGTGTCAAACTGCAACTACAGGGATTTGAGACTTCCTATCCAGCTTGTTGTTGAATCCTCACAAAGGAAATGGGGCTGTCGAGGGACTATTGAGAAAATAAAGGGTACACTTCCTGGGGTGGGATGGGCATGTGGGGAATGAGGGATTGTAGGCTATTAGTTCGAGTTGGCACCTATGACAAATTTTTTCCTGTTGTCTGAGAGACATCAGTCGGGTTAGGAATTCCTTTACTCGGGTGGAGTTTAGTCCCAGCTCGAGGGTGACCCACTACTGAGAGTTTTGGACAGTGTGGTCTAAGGCTGGGAGGAACATGGAAGGTTTGCATGCAGTTGGTGATATTTTTACCAAGATAAGTGTCAATTGTGTGTTAAATTACATGTTGCATTATTATGTATGCATTTTTTTTATGGGTTTTTCCTGTGTGTGTTGCATGTGCATTTTTATTATTATTCTGTATGAATTTGTGCATTTGTATAGTTTCTATATGTTTTAATTTTGTATATAGTTCGAAAATTTTATGTGGCATAGCCCAGTTGGATGTTGGGGATGATACAATATGGTATAAGAGCTCTTGTTTTCAACACTGAATCTAGATGGGTCAAGCAAGTTGAATTGAAGACAAAATTTCACAGAGAATTGATTTTGAAGTGGCCAAATTTCAAGTTATAATGCACCCATGGTAAAAATCAAAAGCAATTGCGTGGAATTGGGAAAACGCCCCAATTTATGTTGTTAAATTCATGTGAATTTTGAAAAATTTGGCCAAGTGGTTAGATATTCTTAATTTAATATCTATTCTAGCAAATTCAGAGTTGGAATTGGTTGAATTTAAAGTTACACAGAAGCCATGACAGATGGAGCAAGATTAGTTGATTAAAATTCTCAATTCGTGAATTCAGTTTGGGGAAATTTTGTTCCAGGAATGTCAACCAACAATGATTTGTTGTTGTATAGGTTGAATTGGTATTATCAGAGTGAAATTGAAAAAATTTCATAGTTGCAAAATGTCCATGGTGAAATTGGGAAATTTTTGGCAAAAGTCTCAATTTCTGCAGCGGAATTCACAAGGAATTGATGCACAAAAAAATGAAAGTGCACAAGTGTGCACACTAAAACTGTGTGATGCATGGTAAAAAGCTTGTGATGTGTGGAAACTAAGGTTTCATGGTTGTGTGCGCTAAAATTTGGTGTTGTGGAGTACAAGTTGGTCTGAGTGGAAAAATATTGGTGCGCAGGTGTGGGCACTTAAATTTGGCATTGTGCGGTGCAGAGTTGGTAATGCACGAAAAATAATGGTGCGTGGGTGTGCACATTTAAATTTGGCGTTGCATGGTGCATAATTGGTAATGCACAGAAAATAATGGTGCATGGGTGTGCACACTTAAATTTGGCATTGTGTGGTGCATAATTGGTAATGCGCAAAAAATAATGTTGCACGGGTGTGCGCACTTAAATTTGGCGATGCGCGATGCAGAATTGGTAATGCATGAACAATAACAGTGTAAATTGGGTGATGCATGCATAATATTGATGTGCGTGGTGTGGACACGCATAATATTGGTGTGTGTGGTGTGCGCACTGAGTATTGACAGAGTGTAGAGGAAGTTTTTTGGTGCACACGTAATGTTGGTATGCAATGCATGCATGCTGAATATTCCTGTCGCACGACAGTTTAATTAATGGTGCGCGTGGATTACTAGTGTGTGGTGGGAGCATACTAAAATTTAGCATGGTCTGGCATGTAGAGTGAAATGTGTGTGAAATATTAGCATGCGACACAAAAATTGTGCGCAACAGGTATTAGTGCATGAACCAAAATTGTGCGCGGTAGACCAACCATGTAGAAGGAAAGGAAGAAAGAATGAACATGGTAGAGACCATTAAAAGTTTGCAAAAGTATGTCCAAAGTTATAAAGATGATAATGAGAGTTAATGAAATCCAAGGAGAAGAAGGAGGGCTTCAACATCAAGTTAATGCAAAGCTTGGACATAATAGAAAAGAAGATGGATAAAGAGAATGACTCAAGAAAATCAAGAAGTCATAGGTCTCATGATGAGAGGAGAAGAACAAAAAGTGTTGGCAGACATCGCCATCAGTCCCCAAGGCATTCCACTAGGAGAGCACACAATAGTTCAATAACATAAGAGGAGGTATGGGGTGGATGAGATACAAGGAGAAATGAAAAAAATCAAGCCTCCTACATTTGATGGTGAGCACAAGAAGGATGAGGATGCAGAGACATGGATGCTAGGCATGAGGAATTATTTTCAATTGCATAATTACTCTTCACATGTAGAAGGAAGAATTTCCATATATCGGCTCAAGGGAAAGGCATCCATGTGGTGGGACCAATTTGTGCAGGTGCAAAACATTGATGAGAAAAATGTTACTTGGAGGGAATTCAATAGATATTTTCAAAAGAAATACTTGACTAAGAGATACTATGACAAGAAAATGAAGGAGTTATTTGAACTCAAGCTTGGGAGTATGACCATAGATGAATATGAAAGAAGGTTTTTAGAACTAATAAAGTATGTTTCTTTCATCAAGGAAGAGTTAGTTAAGATTCAAAGGTATTTGAGTGGGCTGCCATCATTTATCAGTGACAAGATACAATATGATGATCCCAAAACATTGGAGGAGACCATAAGGTGAGCTAAATGATTTTATGATCAACATAAAGGAAGGATAACTTTCCAAAAATATTGGGAAGACAAGAAGAAAAACAATATGGAACAGAGGAAGAAGGGGACTAAGCCACCATTCTTAAGAAATAATCCTAAGGGACAAACAACTTCTAAAGAAACCAGAAAGACCAAGACAGTGGGGCAAATACCGAGGCAACCACTTATTCAATGTTGCGGTTGTGGGGGATATCATATGTATAGAGATTGTCCACACAATGGTGAAAAAGTGAATATTGTTCACAATGTACAACAATATGATACAGTGTAGGACATGGGAAGAAACGTACCTAGGATATACGCAGCCCTAGACAACAAACAAGCTGAGTTTTAGTCACATATGATTGAAGTGGAAGGTATGATCAACAACC
Organism: Picea sitchensis; assembly: GCA_010110895.2. Classification (NCBI taxonomy): domain Eukaryota; kingdom Viridiplantae; phylum Streptophyta; class Pinopsida; order Pinales; family Pinaceae; genus Picea; species Picea sitchensis. The sequence goes on from SNQJ01S0000307.1 coordinate 373,288, forward strand.
AAACCATTGCTATTTTAATTGATTCAGGAGCTATTCATAGTTATATAGATCCTAATATGGTGGAAAGATTTCATTTTCCAAGAAGAAAGCTTGGAAATTCTTGGTTGGTGCAGCTGGATATCGAAGCTAAAAGAAAAATTAATGAGATGGTTAAGGTGTGTCCAATGGACATAAATGGATTGAGCACCAGGGAAGATTTGGAAAGCATACCTTTAGGTTTCTATGACTACCTAATTGGTATGGATTGGTTGGACCAACACCATGATATTCTAGATTGTTATAATAAGGCATTTACTTGCTTGGATGAGGAAGGGAACCTAAGGATAGTACAGGGAATTCCCAGGGCAGTAACCATTAGAGAAATTTCAGTATTGCGGCTGAAGAAAAGTTATAGAAAAGGGTGTCAAATATTTGCAGCACATATGGAAGAGACACCTAAAGATAAGGTTCAAATATTGAAGATTATGCAGTCCTAAAAGAGTTTGAAGATGTATTTAAAGAAATACTAGGATTACCCCCTAAAAGAGACATTGATTTTTCCATCAATCTGATGCATGTAGCAGCCCAAGTATCCAAGACCCCTTACAGGATGAGTACACCAGAATTGAAGGAATTGCAAATGCAACTTGAGGAGCTTATGAAGAAGGGGAATATATGCCCAAGTGTGTCACCTTGGTGTTCCCCATTATTATTTGTGAAGAAAAAGGATGGAACATTAATACTTTGCATTGACTTTAGGCAATTGAACAAGGTTAACTGTGAAGAATAAGTATCCTTTTCCTAGGATCGATGACCTCTTTGATTAGTTGAAAGATGAAAAAATATTCTCCAAGATTTATCTTAGGTCAAGTTATCATCAGGTAAGAATTAAAGAATAAGACATCAACAAGACTTCTTTCAGAACGAGGTATGCTCATTATGAGTTCACAGTGGTGCCATTTGGGTTATCAAATGCATCGGTTGTCTTCATGTGTTTAATGAATGGTATTTTCAGAGAATACTTAGATAAGTTTGTCATTGTATTTTAGACAAAATTCTTATATATTCTAAGTCAGAGGAAGAACATGAAAAACACTTGAGGATGGTATTACATGTATTAAGGGAGCATCAACTGTATGCCAAATTGAGCAAGTGATCATTTTATCAGAAGCAAATTATGCATTATTTGGGACATATCATTTTAGAGGAAGGGATAATAGTGAATCTTGAGAAGATATAGGCCATTAAAGGATGGTAGGAACCAAAGAATGTGACATAGGTCAGATCATTCATGGGCCTTGTAGGCTACTATAGGATATTTATTGAAGGATTCTCAAAGATTGCACACTCAATCACTTCCTTGCAAAATAATGGTGTGAAATTTCAGTGGACATTGGATTGTGAAAAGAGTTTCCAACACTTGAAGAATTTATTAACAAATGCTCCAATACTAAGGATTTATGATCCAAATGAAGAATTCATTGTATGCACTGATGCATGTAAAGAAGCACTTGGTGGAGTCCTCAATCAAAATGGGTATGTTGTATGCTATGAATCAAGGAATTTAAAGGAGCATCAAAGGCACTATGCTACTCATGATTTGGGGTTGGTAGCCATAGTGTTTTCCTTGAAGATGTGGAGGTACTACCTCACGGGGAAAAGGTTTTAGTTGAGGAAATACCATAGTGGTCTGAAATATTTATTTGGACAACCAACTCTAAATGTCAGGAAAAGAAGGTGGTTAGAATTTCTGAGTGAATATGACTTTGATATAAATCATATCAAAGGAAAAGAAAACAAGGTGGTTGATGCACTTAGCAGAAGGGTGCATGAGTTGCATGCTACAACCATTAGCATGTATCAATCATATTTGAAAGACAAAATCTTAGAGGCTGCAAAATCAGATTTGCAATACATGGAAATAATAACAAAATTACATCAAGGTATTTTGCAGCAGAAAATTGAAGACTATAAGCTAGAAAATGATGAAATTCTCATGCACAGGGGAAGAATTTATGTACCAAATTCTCAGGAATTGAAAAATCTAATATTGAGAGAAATGCATAATGTACCTTATGTTGGGAACCCAAGTTATCATAAAACTATTGCAGCTATCAAGAGACAATATTATTGGTCAAGCATGAAGAAAGAAGTTGTTGATTTTATTGCCAAATGTTTGGAGTGTCAAAAGTTCAAGGTTGAGCATAGACACCTAGCTAGTTTGCTACAACCATTACCCATTTCTGAGTGGAAATGGAAGTTGTGACAATGGATTTCATCACTAAACTGCCAAGAAAAAACAAGCAACATGATTCTATCATGGTAGTGGTGGATAAGCTTACTAAAACTGCCCATTTTATTCATTTAAAGCTCACTCACAAGGAAGCCAACATTGTTGATATTTATATGAGAGAAACTGTTTGACTACATGGTATAACCAAGACAATTGTGTCTGACAGAGATCCAAAATTTACATCAAAATTTTGGAGAGGATTATTTAAGGGATTTGGAACAAATTTGATTTTTAGCACATCTTATCATCTAGAATCAGATGGACAAACATAGAGGGTGAATCAAGTGATTGAGGATATGTTGAGGATGTATGTGATGGATAAACCGTCAAAATGGGAAGACTAACTACACTTAGTAGAGTTTTCTTATAACAATGGGTACCAAGCATCTCTAAATATGAGCCCATTTGAGGCACTTTATGGCAAAAGGTGCAACACACCGGTAAGATGGGACAACCCAGCAGATAGAGCAGTGGTTGGGCTAGAATTACTCATGGAAATGGAAGAGCAAATGTTTGAAATAAAATAGAATTTAAAGGTTGCCCAAGACAGGCAAAAAAGCTATGTTGATAAGGGAAGAACTCACAGGGAATTTAAAGTGGGTGACCATGTGTTCTTGAAAGTAAAGGCCAACAAAAGTTCCCTGAAGTTGGGAAATTTTTCAAAGTTTGCAACTAGTTATTATGCGCTGTTTGAAATCCTAGAGAGGATTGGGCTTGTAGCATACATGCTTTCCTTGTCTCCATCAATGTCTATTAATAATGTATTCCATGTATCATTGCTCAGAAAATATATACCTGATGCTACTCATGTCGTTGATTGGAATTTTATTTATGTTGAGAAAGAAGGTGCCTTTCAAGTGCATCAAGTGTGCATATTGGACCAGAAGATCAAGTAGCTATGGAATTGAGCCATAGAGCTAGTAAGGTCCAATGGACCTGGTACGGTCCTGAAGATGCAACTTGGGAGAATGAGGATGCTATGCAGGAAGAATACCCACATATTTTTTTAGGATTTTTGAAAAGTTGGTTGTATATGTGTATATATTGCACTGAGGATAGTGCATAAATAAGGGGTAGGGGAATGTAATACCCCTAGGATGAACCCGAACTGTAAATGTCAATACAAATGTACTTAAGTTAGTGAGTTATTTGATGTCATTTTGCGTGAACCTTCCATGGTATAGTATGCATATGTATTGAACACTAAAATGATGAAGTGTGTGCATTCCGGGATACCGCGTGCAACAAACTTAAGTGCATGCGATTTTGAATCCAGAGAGACTTTGTGTATATGTTGTGTTTTGAGGCTGGTGAGCCAGGGTGCAGAAAAGACAATATATCTGTAATGTAAATGTAAATGCAATCACACACAAATATAAATGAAAACACATCATTGCGGAAAACCAACCATGTAAAAGAGTATGGGGGACTAAACTCCACTAGTTAGGGAAAGGGGGATAAAAGTTAAGGATAAAGGGCTAAGTTAGGTAGATTAAGCCAAAAAGGAATATTATATTAATATTCTTTAAAGTATAAAGTATGGATAATTATTTTATCCTAAGTTATAAGGATGAGAACAAGTGGGCCAAAGTATTTCTCAACATGAAAAGTGTCAAGTTGGTAACATGCATACATATAGTTTGGACTTAGTTCATTTTCCCATCATTCCATCATCATGCACTCACTCATTCAACTGTACTCTGTACCGGTACCCATAGCAGTACCAATACCTAGTTAGCTTAGGAGTTGGATTGAAGAAGCGGGTTTTTAGGCCCACGGGATATTGAAGAGGCGAGTTGTCGGGACTGTGAGAAATTCTATCTAGGTGAGAGAATTGTTGGGAATTGATTTCTCGAAGGTGTCAAATTACAACTACAGGTCTTTGAGACTTCCTATCCGGCATGTTGTTGAAGCCCTGAAATGGAAGTGGGGTAGCTGGGCGATTGTTGATCGGAGAAGGAGAACACTTCCTGGGGTGGGACAATAATGTGGGGAATGAGGGACTATAGGTTGTTAGTTCTAGTTGGTACCTATGACAGATGTTTTCCTGCTATCTGAGATACATCAGCTGGGATAGGAATTCCTTTATCCGGGTGGAGTTTAGTCCCAACTCGGGGGTGACCCACTGCTGAGAGTTTTGAGCAATGTGGTCTAAGTTTGGGAGGAACGTGGAAGTTCTGCACGTAGTTGGTGATACTTTTACCAAGATAAGTGTCAATTGTGTGTTAAATTACATGTTGCATTATTATGTATGCATTTATTTTTATGGTTTTTTCCTGTGTGTGTTGCATGTTCATTTTTGTTATTATTCTATATGAATCTGTGCATTTGCAGAGTTTCTATATGTTTTAATTTTCTATACAGTTCGAAAATTTTATCTTCCATATCCCAGTTGGATGTTGGGATGTTACACAAAAGTGTGGCTCCATGGTCAGATTAACATTATGCGTAGCATTGAAGTTGTGGACTCTGATCTCGAAGGAAGAACAATGAGAAAACCCCAACGTGTGCCCACTTGTTGCTGATGATTACATTCATCCATCAATAATATTAGTCATTATACAACCAGAGAAGAGAATAGATAGATCATGGAGATAATATGTAATAATTACTTGACAATGCTACGAGATCATGGAGAGAAATTCCACCGAAGGAAAAGATTCGAATGAGTTGAGAGATGTTGAAGGTGGGAGTTGGTAAATTCCTCGTATCATGTTCCCTGTAGATGACTCCATCATTTTGTCCTTTGAGAATGTCCTAGTGTGGGCCTATTGCCTATTAAATCGTTGTTAAGTTTACTAATAAATCAATAGATAGATAGATCCCCTATACCTTATTTTTTTTTTTGTTATTGCAATGAATATTTAGAGAAATGAAGTAAATAAGTTACCAGAACAACAACATCCCTAGCTGTTATGGTGAGAATGTCAACATAGGAATTCAATAGCTAGGGATGCTACCTTTGCTTTATTTTCTTACTAAACTACTCTATTTGCATCTTGATGTCGATCTAAAACTGAAATCGAGTGGTATACGAATAAATATGGATTCAACCTTGCAACATTTCTCTTACAACCACTTCAAAGATCCATTGAGCTATAAACTCCCTTTTGCACTGCTCCTGATTCGTCAAAATTATCTACCCATGATGGAATTTGTGGAATTGGAGTTTGTGGATTATGTTGGGGAAGATTTTCTAGAGAGAAGAAATATAGACTCCTTTCCCGCTCCTTTGAAAGAGAAAGAAACAAAATAAGAGTTTATTCAAACTAGTCCCCACTACCACTCACGGGTCGCCAACAACAACATATTTAAATTATAGTGAAACAATGGTCGCAGAATCACACTTCCATGTTCTCCATTCAGGATGCTACATGTCCCATGATGAGAATGTAGGTGGTGCATGGAAGCATTATGCACCCAAATGGCTTGTCTCAACTTGTTGTCATCAACTATTAACATCGATTGATATCAATGACAACTAACTCACCATCAATATCAATCATAACCAACTATCCAACGATCTCATCCACATCTTTGGGGCTTTTGGACTTCTCCAAGGGTTGACATCAATCATTAAGGGTTGACATCAATGATGACCAACTATCCAAGCCAACTGTCCCACAATATCCCCCTTTGGCATTGCTGGAAACACTAATGAAATTCATTGACGAAAACACTCATACTCATGCTCATGCTCCTCTTATGACCATCACTCACCTATAACTGTGCCATTTCTCTCTTCTCTCCTATGCCATTGTTATTTTCTCTCCCCCTTTGACGTCAATGGTAAAGAGTATCTTCTTTTGGGGTCGCTCCCCCTATCTCTATGCTTCTGATCTTTTCTTTGACCATTTCTCTCCCCTTGACTTCTCTGCAAGATGTCATGTAGATCAAATGTAGGTCTTCATGTACCTTCTTCATTTTGGAGTTTTTTTCCATTGGTGATTCCTCTTGTAAATCACTGGCATATATAAAAACATTCAAATTTTAAGAATTCAAATATTTCATTATCAAAATAATCCAATCGTCTATGAGTTAGTCTCTGATTCAATATCTGAACCACTTTCTGAACTAATCTATCATGAAATCATGCTCTCATACACTGACATATATTTGTCCAATCCTGCCAAGTGTCTTATGAATCCATCTCTGTCCATGTGACCCATATTGTTCATGACTCTGCTACTCAATTGTCCACAATGTTGACCCATCTATCACTTCACTATTCTAAAGACTTCTTTGAAACCATTGCAACTGATCATCACATACCTGCATCTTAAACTTATGCTCGAATTCAAATCAAACTCTACAAATATGTAATGTTTTGCAATGAATATATTCCTACCCGAATATGTCCTCTATGAATATCTGCATCAAAAAGTGTACCAATGATATTCCTTGTGTCTATCAGCTGATCTTCTGCATACCTACATGGATATTTGTTCTAAAACATGTTCCTTAACCAACCAATTTGTCATAGGACATCATGTACCTCTACCATCGAACCACTCATAATCAACCATATGTAACACCACTTTGAAACACTTCATGTTTTCTGAAGGATATATCTCTAAACTATAACAGTTGTTGCATAGACTCCCCCTATTTAATATTCATATTAACTGGGATTGTCCAAGCCGGATGGCTCAAAACAAATGAGGAATCCTCCCTAATGCGGATTAGTCTTCTTCTTCTTCTGGGGATCCATCATCTTCTTGAATTCTGACACTTTCTTCCTGGATTCTAACATCTTCCCTTTTGCATGTGGATTCATCATGATCTCGTACTACTATGTATCCTAAGACTGCAATTTCTAGGACCTGTTCTTCCTTTACCTGCTCTGCATTATGATCTTGCACTGGTGCAGATTCTGACAATATGACCCTTGAGACTTGTTATTATTTCACTTACTTTTCTAGTCTTTCTCATACTATTTCAAATCTTATGATCTCTAAGACCCATTCTTCATTCATCTTCTCTTCTTATCTTTCTTTTCTTTTCCAAACCTTCTTATACCTATTATCAATGTTTTCTTTCATGGATGGCTCTATCATGCTTTTGCAATTTTGATCCATGTGACCACAATTGTGGCATTTGTAACATTCAATATTGCGAGGAGCCACATAAGCACTACTTGCTTGAACATTTCTTCCATGTGCTCTGCAGTCTACAACCTTATGTCCAAATTTAATACAATAAAAATAGTAACCATAAAAGAAACTTTGATACATGGGAGTACATGATCCTCTATGTGAGGTAGTCCTTCTAAATTCATGCCTTGGCTTATCATGATCATAGTTGAATATTATTTGTTGTCTGAAAGTATATAGTCTTCTTGAAAATGTATCATTCCTCTTGGACTCTTTTTGACCATGATTCCTTCCTTTAAGTACTTCTATGTAATTCTTAACGTTTTCTTCATTATTTCTTTCTAGAAACCTGGAGTACTTTTCTTCAACTATATGTGTGGGGATTTTAGTTTCTAACATTCTTGTTGTGGCTTGAATCTTCTTTGTATGAAGTCTCACCAATGTTTCCAAAACTTGTTATGTCTAGTATTGGGGAGTTTTTCAATTTATTGTGAAGCTTCTCAACTTCAACTCTCAATCATATGAATTTTTCTTCGATCTTCTCACAATATTCTTCCTTTTTAGACATCTGAATCCTCATAACTTATTCGGTTATTTTTTCTTCCTCAAGTTGAGTCTTCAAGAAGATGATTTCTTCTTCAAGTTTTATTTCTTGTCGACCGAATTCTGCTTCAAGATGAATTAGATCCTTAGTTATTTCCTTGAGATGATCTTTCAAAATATTGTCTCTCTTATGTACTTCCTTTCATTGTGCTACTAGTTCAACTTCCAAACATTTCTTCTCTTCCAACTGAGTTTTTCATTTTCTTTCAATCCTTCTCGATTCTTCTCGTTTGACTTCTTTAGAGTTGAGACTTTGATATTCTTTCTCAATCAATTATGATTCATGATTATTTTCCTTTTCAATATCAGTATTTTCTTCTATTTCATTAGTATTTTCTTTCTCATCACTTCCAATATTCAAACAAGTGTTGTAGGGCAGCTTAGTCCCTACCAGGCAGGTTTGGTTTAGAAATATTGTTGTAAACTTAAAACAATTATCCTTAGTTGTACACAAACTATCAAGAATTGAAACCTCATCCATCGATGCTATTTTTTTTTACAGGTTCTTTAGATATTCAAGCCTATGCCTTTCCAACCTATAGTCATTCAACAACCCCTTGAATAGTCATAGGCATTTTCTACTCTTAGTTTCATTAGTAATATAGCTATCATTGTATTAGTGTAGTATTGGTATGTATTAGTATATTGAAGATAATGATGCCTGCTTTAATTAAAGACAGTCATGTACATATGATGTAGATGAATGTATCAAATGTATATTTAATAAGATACAAATAAAAAGATCCCAAAACATAAGACAATTTATTATTTTTCCATATAATGTAGGGCATAGAAGACTATGGTGTTATCTCTAAGGCATTGGACATATAAAATAATAAAATGGATAAGAATAAAATATTTTTAATAAATATTTTACAAGAAAAAAACTTACCAGAGATTGTACATCTAGAGATGGTGTTTTATCTAAGGCATTGGCATTGTACATATAGAGATGGTCTAGAAAAAACTTACCAGAAATATTACCATAGAATGTTTAGACAAAACCAATAAATAATGATAACCTTCAAGGTAATTCCAATTAGTTGATGCCACTATGACAACACCAGTAAATGACAACACCAATTAGTTGACGGACTCCATTAGTTGACATTGCCAAGTAATCCGACATGTTGTGCACCGTACACGCCAATGTTGCAGAGCGCTCAAGATGAAGCTCCATGATCTATGAAACACACTCTCTGATTGGAAAAATTACATTATGCACATCTATCTACGACAGAGCCGTAACAACGTCAAGGACGTGCACCCCTTCATGGGCATGCCAGCGCACCTGGCCCTCTTGGCACTTTTGGCATCTATGGAGTCCATGACCAATGCACATCATTCATGAGTAGCTTATGGCAACGTCAAAATACATATATTTAATTGGTATGTATAACATAAAAATTGGCAATCTATATTCTGAGCGTACATATTCTACATAAAATATTTGTTTGGAACAACGCAGACTTGAACTCAAGACTTGGAAGAACATGATCATGCAATTAATGGAGGACTTTTCGTGATCACAGATGATTTCTTTTCCATAGACAAGGCCCCCACGTGGACCGAACTCCATACAAGACAACATTGAGCAAGAATGCCGAAGAATATGTTAGATATTTCCACGTCGAAGGACTTCTTCCAAAAAATTCTCTGTGAATATCTCTAAGAAGAAACACACTACCCACTCCCCACTTCAACCAAACCAATATTTGTAAAGAACCATATATCCACTTTCCAAAATCCTTTATACCAAGAGTTCCTACCACTATACTACCGGATAAAATGCACATTATCTCCAAATATATCATTGCTAAAGATAGGAGTGCATAGCCAACCTACATATTGTAGTGCCAATCACATCCTAAAGAAAACGACATCGTCCATGGATACAAGATGATTATCACTACGCCTAAACATTCTTCCCTCCTGGGAGACATCACAACCAAGGACATGATGAAATCCATGCCCAAAGAAATACCAATGGCTGACATTATCACTACAACTCTAGCCATAGATGGTGGCACAGAACTATCGGCCCCTCTATCAAATGCAATAAACATAACCCAAGAAATAGAGAAAACCTTGTTGACACAACCCATTGTAAAAGATATGGTTATGAAGCCTAGAATATTACCTCTAAAGGTGACCAATTGGGACCTGAATAATGCTAAAAATATCAAACAAATCAACAACCTAAAAAACTCGAGAGAAATATGAAATATTAGGAGAAATCAAGCATTATTGCAACACTGAAAAGACAATATGGGGTGATAAAAAATATCACTTTGAAAAATTCAACTTGTAACTACTCATGTCATAATGGGAACACAAAACTTTAAGGGATATTAGTTGTTAAATTTACAAGTTTACCTCAACCAAATTCATACACAACTTCATTTATTTAAACATGTTAGTTCAGGGTATTCCAAAATCCTTTCGGTTTCAAGTTTCCATTTATTCATCCAAATTTTGTTAGTTTTAAATTGTAACACCAAGTCATACATCCATACGATTAAGTTTGGAAACCACAGTTGTTAGCAAAATTTTGTCTATTAACCCTCTTATTGGCTATCATGTCTTAAAAAATGATTGTAAATAAAACATCCTAACATATTCTCAATTCTAGAGTCTCAAAAAATATTGGAAGTAACATGATAAACCTCTGTACCTGTTGGCCCTTGACCAAGTTTTGGGATAATCTTGGTCATATTTGACCATTTTTGGGATTTCGACAGCCTGTCAAAGATGGAGCACCAGACAAAGCGGAGATTGCGGAATATCGACCCACTTTTGGGTCCCTTTTTGGGTTTTGGGAATATGTAATGGGAAATGGATGTTGGCCCATGGGTTTACCCATGCTTAGGCTGATTTTGTATGTATAAATAGAAGGATAGGCAAGAAAGTAGTAGTAGTCGAATATTGTATCTATGTGATATAGGCTAAGTGACAAGAAGGGATCTGTGTGATCAAAGGTTTGTGCATTATGTATAGACTTACAGAGCTTAGCGCAAGTCCTTGTGTGAATATATAGAAGGCTTTGTGTTGTGAGGCAAGGAAGAAGGATATAGCGAGCTGCACAGATTTTATGTCCTGTGCGGAGTAAGGGTTTCTAAGGCTCTGTGCTTATAATCGATTGGTCGATGATAATAAAGAAGAGTTGGTGGACATAGCCCCAGGGTGTGGGTGAACCACGTAAATATGGTGTTGTCTGCTTTGTGCCTTGTTCTGATGTGATTGTTTGCTAAGATCTTTGAGATGAGTAGATAGATTTGATATGTATGCTTATGTTCAGTGCTTATGGTGCGTAGAATGTTAGATATGATCCATGTGTATATGCTAAGTGCTTGATTGGTTAGATATGAATAATATGTTGATGCTAAGTGATTAAATATTCTAGTTCATCGTGAATGTTGCAAATCTTTGTTATACCAGTGAAGTGGTTATTGATTTCATAATAAAGAACCATCAGTGATAAGTGCTATATTAAGAGTTACAATCACAGATCTATGTCCCAACAAAGGTTCCAGGCACTTGAGTCATGCAACCACCCCTGCCTCTACCTCAGGTGAGACTTCAAATTCTTCGCAGGTGTTGTCGAAAGGGTTGGTAGTTAGGGTTTTGTTGGTGCGTTGTCATAGCGTTGAACCTCAGGTCTGCCCCTGTGCCAAAAAATGGTTCCGTTGCCAGGACCTGAAACTGTGATCGTTGGGAACTGAGAAAGAGGAAGCTCTGTGCAAAGATTAATCCTGAAACTTTGAAAGCTCTGTGCGTATATCTGTGCCCTAGTGCACATTATTCTACTTGATCTATAAAGCTTTGTACTAAAGAAAGAAGGTCAGATCTATAGAAAAGAAGCAAGATCTGAAAGCTTTGTGCTCTAAGAAAGGTAAAAGCGAGAAGTTATGATTGAAAGAGGTAAGATCTGTAAGATTTGTGCTCTGTTAAAGGTAAGAATAGTTAAAATTTCTTAGATCTGAAAGATTTGTGCTCTGTAAAAGTAAGAAAGGTGGAATTTTTTGTTTCTAGAGCATGGATCTAGGTATATCTGATAGGTTTTGTCCTAGTTTGAAAGCTAGGGTATTAATAGACAAAAGAAGGTTTGATATGAATAGATCTGATAAGAATAATGAAAGATATCTTATACCTATGCATATAAAGAAAGTTTGGACTAACAAATGGATGCAGGATCCTAGAAAGAATTAGTTGCAGGTTCGCTACCATGATTCTAGTGCATAGTACAGAAAAGGCTGGGGATAATTTAACAGAAAGCGAGGATTAACCCTCTATTACAGTTGCAGAAAACCAGGACATCTTGCTAAAGAATGCCCTGGAAGAAGACCTAGTTGTCTCTGTTGCAAAGCCATGGACCATGAAGTGTTGGATTTCACTAGAATGATGCTAAGCTTGAAGGAATGAATTTGAATCAAGGAAAACCTAAGGCAGATCCAAAAAAGGAAAAACCCCAACAAGAATCAAATAAGGTATTGATACAAGTGAAAGAGACCCTGAATGACCACCGACATGTCAGCTTATTAGAGATATTCAAAGAGAAGGAATGCATCGAAGCAAGAATAGGGGACTTCGACATTGACTGTGTTTTGGATAAAGAAACATAGATGAATATTATGCTATAAAGAACCTGGGAAGCTATAGGAAGGCCTGATATGATTCCTTCCCTAGGTGGAATAAGTTTATTCAGAGGAAAGCTAGTAAGCCTATGTGGAAGGCTCGCCCGGATACCTATGACTGTCAATGGAGCTTTGAAAAAAAAGGATTTTGAGATTATTAAATTTGTTGAAGACAACGCCCCGTTTACCATGCTAATAGGAAAACCTTGGATTGATAGAGATCAAGCCAGATGAAAGGAGGAAGAAGAAGTTTTGGAACAGAAGAAGCAATAGTTAAAAGACTTTTTGACCAGAAGGATTGCGCACTTGATTGAGGAATAGAAGAGAAGATCGTAGATATTTAATAGTAGCAACTCAGATGTCAAGGCTAAGAGAACACTAGAAAATCCCCAGAATATTGAATTACCTATCCCAGACAAGGAAGAAGTATTACATAGGAACCCTAGGAAAAAATCTCAGCAGTGCGAAGTAACTAAGACCAAGGAAGAAAAGACCCAGAATGATAAAATCATTACCGAGATGAAGCTCACTGGAAAGAAGGCTAGAAAGTTAAGAAAGAAAAAGGCTAATACTGAAAGGTTATAGAAGGTTCTAGAAGAGACCTCGTAGAAAGAAAAATTACAGAATTGGAACTTCGCCGAAATATCAGAACAACGACATATGCCACTTTGCCATGAAGAAGAAATATAGCCATTGGGACCGATATATCCATTCGACTTCTGCCCCGAATGGGCAGAAAAGCAATAAAGAGGCATCATCAGACCATTGGGATGCACCATAACAGATCGAACAGGAGTTAATGGAGGGTCATGACTGTTGTGAGCCAACCGTTATCGAATTACCTATTTAGCTTTTCGCGCGATGCACAAAGAACACTTTTGCCAAATCGAGAATTTGAGCTCGCAACCTTGATTAAGATTGTCCAGTGATCATTACGCTCTTTCATTTCATCTTATTTCTGTGTCTACATTACTTCATCAACCCGATATTATTGACCCCGAGCGCGTATGTCCGAGGAGCTTAGCGCACTTGAAGAATCTGTGAAGGAAGTACTCGTTGATCTTAGGACCGAGAAATTCATGTTGGAAAGAAGGATGTTTGCAGGTGTGCAAGCATCATCAATAGGAGGATTCCAAGCTTCTCCCTCAATTGCTCGCAGAGCAAGAACTTCCAGAACCACGACGAAGACTAGAACGAAGCATAGAGACGATCTTGTGAATGCCAAGTTGATTTCGAGCAACTTACCTACGTATATACCTCCTCTGCGTGGCGCAGTGAACAGAGACATCGTGCCTAGGGATTTTGAGTATGCTTTGGTCACTATGTACCTTCCGAAAGGTGTGCACGCAGTTCGTGCCGACCAGGATAAGCTCGCAACATTAAAGTTTAGCAACTTCAACCTCAGTGACAGAAAGGCTTATAGCATGCTCTCCCCGCATAAGTACTCGACCAAAACCAAAGGCAAGAATTCAAAGATTATCTCGCAGTCATGGACCCAAAACCTCGCACAGTCCACACTTCTCAATGTGATGAAGATCCTGCACTTCGGTAGACACCAGGAAGTGAACGCATGCATTAAATTGATGTTGTCCTGCTACCACAGAGGATACTTATGGTTGAACCGTCGCATCACTGTGGATCTGACCTTGAATAATCGAATCACAAGGCTTAGTATGAAAGGCCCTAACCCACAAGAATTTTACCGTGGAAATAGCTCAAACCGAGCATTAGTGCAGAGGATCAAAGAGACTTATGACGATGTCGAGAAGGGCACGCGAGGCTACAAGGTAGCCTCTATCCAGAGCAACGTAGTGCACCTTGCATGGCAATTGATCGCAAGCAAGATAGTTCATAAGAACTGGCCCACCCAAGTGACTGGATTCATTGTTGACCTCACAGGGAAGTGTGCAGAAGGACATCAGATGAATTGGGTGCAGTACCTTGTAAACCAACTAGAGCTTGAATGTAGGGAAGGACAAGACCAAGGATATGAGTTCCACTTCAACTGGCTTCTCATATTGATTACATTCATTGCATGGGAGATGCAGGAAGGTGCGACCTTCTCGTACATCGAGCCCTTTGAACCATTGGCCGCGAAGTTCAGTACCCTATGGTACTCAAATTATATGAACAAGCAATGGTAGTCAAATGTCGTCTTCCTTACTTACTACAACCATTTGAAAGTATCCATCCAGTCTGAGCCTCGTATGACCCCGAATACCCTCCATAGGTTTCGACCCCTAATGAAGTTTAGCGTGGACCGTCACTTCATTTATATAACAACACACGCAGATGACCATACATAGAAATTGCAATCATATTACAATCTTACGAAGGAAGATTTAGAGGAAATCACCAAGGAATGGTCGGCGAACCTCCTTATGCCAGCCAACCCTACGGATTTGTCCGATGTAGATAGTCCGAAAGTTGCGTAGGATACACATGGACCTAGTAAAAAGAAGCCTGAAGAAGTTCAGGATGTAGACAACACATCTGTGAAGACTGCGTATATGTCACCAGAGCAAGGAGGTGTTGGCGAAGAGATGGGCGAGGAAACATCGCATAAGGACGAGGATGACCCCTCGAAGAAAATAAAGGTGTCCCCCTAGAAGCCTTCATCTAGAAAGAAAACGAAAGCAACCAAGACCAAGTTCGAGACTGTCCTCACCCTGGATGACTTTAACTTCATCATCACTGCATTGAACGATGCTTTGCTAGAGATTGCAGAGAAGCAGGAAGCCTAGAAGGAGGCGATGTACAGTCAGATTGAGATAGAGCTCCAAGGAGTGAAACATGCACTTCAGTTGAGGCGCGTGGTCTCCACTCTTCCCCTGTCATTCGAAATACCAGAAGAAGGAGATGAGCCAGCTCAACTCCACCGAATCGAGGATTCAGTCAAGGCTTGACTTTGAAAAGCACAAGATGAAGTAGAGCAAGCCATCCAAGATTTGACACAAGTACAGGGAGTACTTGAAGAACAACACAGTGCTGCAAAACAAGAAAAGAGTGCTCTCCAAGAAAAATGGAATGAAGATAAAGCACAACTATAGCAAGGAAATGAACAGTTGTTGGCGGATCAACTGGAGGTAAAGGAAGAGGTCAACATAGCACTTCTCTCTATGAAAATCATTGAGGTACAGACCGAAGAAAGAATCCCACAGTAGGTGGCACATCTTGAAGATGTGATCCAAGAGCTACAACAACACATCGTAGATCTAGAGCTCTGCACTATCTCCGAAACTCCACAGAAGGTAAGAGACCTAAGGGAAGCAACAACCCACAGTGTAGTTTGCATATTAAAATCTCTTTCCTTGGAATGCAAGCAGTTGAGTAACAGGAGTGCCCAGACTTACGAGAACCTCACGGAGAATCCATAGTTACAGGCATTGGAGTTGCAGCTCCAAGAAGCAAAGCAACACACTGATATGTTACAGGCACAACTGAAGGCCTTAACACCAGTTGAAATAATGAAGAGGTTTCAAGAAAAACACATGGCCCGGAAACAAATCCACACAATTCAATGTAAAGTGATGGAAGTCTCTCAACGACATCAACCAGTGCAAGAAAAGGCATGCCAACTATTCACCAAAGTTGAAATCCAAGGAGTCGAGCTAGAATAGGTCGTCATCACAACAGAACAATGCCTAGAAGGGCCAGTGAATGACGCAGTGATCCAAAAGTTCACTGAGCAAGAGGTCGTAGCATTGCAGCAGGTCGAAGCCACTCGAGCCAAGCTCAAGGTGTTCGAGGAAAAATTTCTTATACTAGAGTGACTCGGGACGAGTCACAGGTGAGTGTTGGGGGCCTGTTGGCCCTTGACTAAGTTTTGGGATAATCTTGGTCATATTTGACCATTTTTGGGACTTCAACAACCTGCCGAAGATGGAGCACCAGACGAAGTGAAGCTTGCAGAATATCGACCCACTTTTGGGTCCCTTTTTGGGTTTTGGGAATATGTATTGGGAAAGGGATGTTGGCCCATGGGTTTACCCACACTTAGGCCTCTTTTTTATGTATGAATAGAAGGATGGGCAATAAAGTAGTAGTAGTCAAATATTGTATCTATGTGATATAGGCTAAGTGCCAAGAAGGGTTCTGTGTGATCAAACGTTTTTTGCATTCTTTATAGACTTGCAAAGCTTAGCGCAAGTCCCTGTGTGAATATATATAAGGCTTTGTGTTGTAAGGAAAGGAAGAAGGATCTAGCGAGCTGCGTAGATATTTTTTCCTATGTGGAGTAAGGGTTTCTAAGGCTCTGTGCTTATAACCGATTGGCCAATGATAATAAAGAAGAGTTGGTGGATATAGCCCCAGGGTGGGGGTGAACCACATAAATACCATGTTGTCTTCTTTGTGCCTTGTTCTAATGTGATTATTTGCTAAGTGCTTTGAGATGAGTAGATAGATCTGATATGTATGCTTATGTTAAGTGCTTATGGTGCGTAGAATGTTAGATATGATCCATGTGTATATGTTAAGTGCTTGATCGGTTAGATCTGAATAACATGTTGATGCTAAGTGATTGAATATTCTAGTTCATCGTGAATGTTGCGAAGCTTTGTTATGCCAACGAAGTGGTTATTGATTGCATAATAAATAACCAACAATGTTAAGTGCTATATTAAGAGTTATAATCATAGATCTATGTCCCAGCTAAGGTTGCAGACACTTGAGTGTTGCAACCACCCCTACCTCTACCTCGGGTGAGACTTCATCTGCTTCGTAGGTGTTGCCGAAAGGGTCGGTAGTTAGGGTTTTGTTGGTGTGTTGTTATAGCGTTGAACCCCGGGTCTACCCCTATGCCAATAGTACCCTGGGGGTCAATTTCAAATACCCCAACCAATTACCATACCAACGTATCCATAATATACACACCTACAACCGGATTTTGGAAAATTTTTACAAGTTGAATGTATTGTAAGTGGATTCAGAGACTCACCCCAATTATGGGTACACCAACACCATTTTCAGCATGAAGAAAACTATTTTCCAGTAATTCAAAATACCCAATAAGGGGTGGGCCCATCAAAAAACCCTAAAACAACAAAATGTTGGCCCTTTTAAACCTTGAAACCCTATATTATGCTCATTTTTTTTATTTTCAGTTTTGACAAGGGACTAATGGAGACAAGATATAAGTTCAGTTTATTAATATCCAACAAATGATAAAAAAATAGTCCCATTCTTGCCCCCTTTTCCACTAAGCGTGTTCATAGATGGGATGTGTACATTTATACGTATTGCCATTATTCCTGTTCCAAGCCGGGGAGGGAGACATACATAGATAGAGGACTTTTCAGACTCCACACTACCATAAACCACAGATACAGTGACCTCGAGCTCTACAAGTATTGGGAGTGATTTGAAGTGGGACGAGAAAATACCACTGATCAGACAACTGAATAGAACAATGATGATCTATGAATCATTAGAAACTCTACCGTTCATGAAGAACATATTCAAAATGCAAATAAACTCCAGCATGCCAATGTAACAAATCTAATGAGACAACGTATCATAACTATATTCTTAAAAAATAAATGTAATGACACTACCACAGAATATCCATATATTAAATATGAAATATTAATTTTAAATCCAACCCACTAATTCAAACTTTTGACATTTGTATCATGAACTCATTTTGGAGGTTGACATTTCTATTTATAACCTATTTTGATGCTAATGAGAGAAAACACGTGGTGAGAACCCAAGCACTTGTTCATACTTGTATGCAAGTTTCTAGTGAGAGAAACCATGTGGTGATGGCGCATGCAGGGGATGAGACTGGAATCTATCCTCCTGAATCACAACCACCTGCAAGATGCCCAGATGAAGGACTTAGCCTTTCAATATTGGCATCTAATTTTGGCACTCAAAGGACTTCGAGCAAGGGTATTTTTTTTTGTTTTGAATGGCAGATTCCTCGAGAGGATCCGAACAATGTCCTAGGGTTGGAAGAGGATCTGTGGGAGTATGTTGGTTCAAGAGATGGGGGAAATTGGGTCCTGGGTAACAATAGTGGGTAAGGTTTGGGTAAGTCGATAATGAAGGAGAGTAGCAGATATATCAACAATCTTCCCTTATTTTTATGTCGATACAGGGAATGAAACAACGACTTTGTGGTCAGGCCAACAAGTATGGTCTCTGACTAATATTTAGCTTGGAGAACAATTAGGTGAACTTTTGAGGAAAGGACCAATATGTACAATGGGCTCGATATTCTAGACAGAATCTCAACTCTGAGGATGATTTCTTCACTAATCCCACTGTTCACCCAATCTTCCTGTACAACCATCCATATGCAAAATGAATAAGTCTAATATACCATCGGTCGTGGTCGACTTCTTATTCATGTGACCATAATCTAATAGCAGTAACCACAGATTGAATCACAAAGGTAAAGGATGAAGTAAAGACAAGAAAGGAAGCAGAGCAAGCATACTCATTATATGCGTACATTTCTTTCGTTGTATATATACACATACATAGACCAATTTGTATATAATAGATATACACAGAAAAAAACTAATGAAATCTGCATTCAAGAATGCATTTTCCTGCAGACTGTATTAACTAGAGTGAATAACATTACTAGAGTATCCTACAAAGATGACCTTAAAATATTTTTTTGGGAGCTCATGAACGAACCTCGTTGTGAAAGTGACCCTCCGGGGAGGACCATCCAGGTCAGATAACAACTTTTCTCTTTGAGTCAAAACTGGAAAATGGAAAACAAATGTAATCAGAGATTCAATGAAGGATTATTTGTTTTAAGATCTCGTTTTAATGATTGAACATCACAGTTAGTAGCTCTTCTAGGTTCCTAGTTTGGTGGGTTTCTGTTAATAATTTTCTTTTCTAGTAATTAATTATTTTGATAATGTTTGTGTGCAACTGTTATGAGTAAAAATGGTAGTTCTTTAGCTGTGATGAGAAAACAGGAATGGATAGAGGAGATGGATATCCATGTCAAATCCATTGATGGAAACCATCTTCTGGAGGCTGGGTTGGAAGGATTTTATTGGGAGTCCCAAAGAGAGAACAATCCAGGCTTCTTTGTGGGGACAAATTTCATCACAAATAATCAAATCGCAAAACTTGATTTTGCAACTTTTCATCTGTATCCTGACATTTGGTAAATCTCTATCACACACACACACACACACACACACACACACACATTGGAAATCTTTTCCATCGGTATGATCGCCAAATTGATATTATTGAAAATCTAATTTATTCGTTGGTTATTTGCCAAAGGAGATGGGTATGATCACCAAATTGATATCATTGAAAACTTATCCACTAGTTGTTTTCCATTGTTCTACCCACACTGCATTTTGCAGGGTTGTACCTTGGATAGAACTACAAGCAACAACTTCTCTAGCAACCAACTCATTCATCAGCTCCATAGCCTGATTCTCCTTGCCTTCATAGGCTATACCCTTAAGCAGTGTGATGTAAGTAGTTTCATTGGGTTTACAACCATTTTCCACCATATTACCCAAGACATCGATAGCCAGATTTGTCGTGTGTGCCTTACATGAGACAAGAATCAAGGCATTGTAAGTTTCCACATTAGGTTTATATGATTTATTTTCCATAAAACCCAACAACTCAAGTGCATCGTCCACCATTCCTTCTCTACAGAGACCCTCTACCATTAATGCATAAGTACTAGCATCAAGAGTAAGGCCTTTCCTAATCAATGCATCGAGAACCTCAAATGCCTTCTTTAAATGTCCATTCTTTGAGATCCATTCAAGCACTTTATTGTAAGCTAAGAGTAAAGGCGAAGGACCCTCATCTCCTAGAATGTTAAGGATATCTACAACTTGGTCCACCTTCCCATCCTTGCATAGAGTTGTTGTGAAAGTACTATAAGTGACCATGTCAGGGAAACAACCTTTGGAAACCATATCATATACACACTCAATTGCATCATCCATATTTCCCTCTTTACAAAACCTATTGATTATTGTATGGTAGAACAATAAATCGGCTTTACACCCCTTTACCACCATCTTCTGCAAAACATCGGTTGCCTCAATCAAGTATCCTTCTTGGAAAATGAAATTGATGAAGATGTTGTAAGTGACAATGTTAGCAGAACATCCTCTCTAGCCCATGTCAAATAAGAGTTGTTTTGCATCCTCCCATCTCCTGGCATTACATATATCCTTCAAAAGAGTGTTGTGACTAATCACATTGGGATGGCACCTCTTTGATGGCATATGTATAAGAAATGCTATTGCTTCATCCAATCTACTTTTTTTAAAGAACCCATTGATCAAAATGTTGCATGTCACCACATTAGGAGCACAACCCATATTTTCCATCTCATCCAAGAGTCTCATCACCTCATCCACTCCACCATCCTTACATGTTGCTTCTACCAATGTATTATAAGTAATAACATTAGGCAGGAAAATTCTGTAACTGTTGATTGAGAACCTCCAAAGAGAGGACCAATTTTCCTTGATGGAAGAGACCTCTCAACACTGTATTATATGTAACTACGTCATGAAGGCACCCATTCACCTGCATCTCATTAAAGACTGCATTTCACGTTCCATTTGGCCCTTTTTTCTTAACCCATCAATCAATACATTATATGTTATAAGATCAGGAACAAGCCCAGATATAACTAGTATATCCAATACCTTGCTAGCTTTATTTGTTCTTCCCACTCTGCATAGGGCAACAATAAGTTTTCTACAAGTTCTAGCATTGGGAATGTGATGCTTTTCCACCATTTGATCAAGAATATTAAAATCTTATGCCAGTATACCTGATTTACATAGTCTGCATAACAGTTTATTGTTAGACGCTTCTTCCAATTCCAAATCGCCTAACAAATTATTTTTGGGGACAAAATCCTCTAGTGAAGAGACTTGGGGGAGGAGAATTCCGATTGTTTGGTATTTATGGGATGATAAGCCTATGGAGGAGTGCATTTATTTCGATTATCCAAATCAATTTATCTCTGAATGTTGGGATTCCATGAGAGTCTCATTCAATTTTTTGATTTTGGGCTTTGTGGGGAATGATCTTCTCTCATTCTGGATGTGGGAAATAAGGCTACTTAGACTTCTGCACCTACACCTACAAACTCTGTAGTTATTTATTATTCGATTTGTACAGTAACTAAACGAGAGAAACCCAATACAATGTACATAAGCAGTTTTGCAGAATGTTTGTTGAGAGAAACGAGGAAGTAACAAAGAAGAAAAGGATGAGGTGAGATGTTGATGAGCTACCATTTTTTATTTATTTAAACTTCCAGAAATGGTGATGGTTTTGGTTTGATTTACTCTATTCCAAAAATACACAAAATTAGTAGAGGAGTGGGCATCTGTAACACAAAATTCAAGGCATGGATTTGGATTTGGGTTGATTAATTTTGAACTTTACATTGAGATAATGGAATATTGTGATGCTTACCAGCATTAAACAAAAAAAAATCGTGTGTATCACGTACTGCCATTGTAAATGCAAATATTACAATGGCAAATAGTTGGAGAACGATACTGGTCAATCCATGTAGATGGAGGGAAATTCACTCCATAAATAGAAGACAGATCTTTTATGGGACAAAAAGGGGTGTCACTTTGCTGGAACTCACCTTAATCTGACCGACTAAGGACCCAACTCTTTCTTCCTTCCGTAGTATTAGATCCACTACTATGTCAAAGCAGTCCATTGTAGCTGCTGGAGTAATCTGAATTTTGAGCCTTCTTATGAAGGCAGTGTTGTATAGGTGATGGAGAAGGTATTCTGCAGAATGGTGTAGGAAGTGGAGATAGAGGCAAGGAACAATGGTGCATACTCGAGCTCGAAAGGCCATCTTATGAAGCGACAATGTCTCGAAAGGCCATCTTATGAAGCGACAATGTCTAGGCGGTGAAGGGAAAGAATAGTGGTGTCAGCTGAAGCTTGAAAGGACATCTTATGAAGAGACAATATCTAGGAGGTAGAGGGAAGGAAAAATGGTGTCGACTAAAGCTTGAAAGGCCATCTTATGAAGCGGCGAATGTCATGGTGGTGGAGATAGGATGGCAACATTTGTTAGAATAGACCCTAACATTCAAATGTAGTATTAATGCATGTGTTAATGTGCAGTGACAAAGAAGGAAACTTAGGATATAATGAAGACATTGCATCATCTTAGTTGTAAGTGAAATAAGACTTAGAATGTATGATCCAATGAAATCACATAGATTTTTTTTTTTATTATATAAAAAATAAAATATAAAGTTTACAATCTAGAACATTAGAAATTTGGGAGAAATTTATAGTCAACTGCATAACTAATATCAATTCAATGCTGAAGTGAACGCTAGAGTCCTGGCCTTCGGCATGGACTAATAAGGGAATTCAATTTCAATATGTACTACTTCACAATAAAGCAAAAATACTCACCTCTATTGACTTCTTCATCATCTGAGTTTTCACCCGCTTCATGTTCTTTTGTTCCTTGGCTTGCGTAAAGATAGTGTAGGCTATCCCAAAGATCTTTTTTTTATGCACATTATCTCACTTTGTTTTTTACTGAATCAGGTAATCCTTCCATGATAAAATCCATTACTATCTTGTTTTTTCTTTTCAATTCCTTCTTGGCTGTAGTCTTCAGAGGATTATTTGTAGTTGTGTACCATGTCACAACTGATTTCCAAATATCACATCCCTATGCCTATAAAAATGCTTTCATTATGTTTCTCCATATTTCATATTTCTAGCCATTTTGACCATTGAATTGTGGTACTTCCATCTTATACATAGCAGTGCTTTCCATGATCTACCTTCCAGTGATTAAATTGTTTCATGAAGGAACCTTTCTCTGATACCAATTGTTGGAATACTAAGAGGAAGGGGTGAATTAGTATGAACACTTTTATCACTTTCAATCACAATGTATAATCAAAGAATATAAAAATTAACTTGATCAGTTACCATTCAACATTTTATCATCTATGCTTAGTATATCATCAACATTATAAATTAGAAATGCATGATAAAATAATCACATATACACAGTACGCCAATATTTACGTGGAAACCCAATGCGGGAGAAAACCACATAATTCTTTTCTTATATGACATAAGAAATACTTTCATAGGAAGAACCAACTTCCCAATTTTCCATCTCCAACTGGAAGGAGGCTCCAACCTGAAGGAAGCTCCAACTCCCTGATTTACTAGCTACAACTTGAAGGAGTCTCCAATGCCCTATTTTATAGGCTCTGACTTGAAGGAAGCTCCAACTCCCTGATTCTTCGGCACCAACTGGAAAGAGGATACAACCTACTTTCCTTTCCCCATCCAACCACCCTAAAATATAAATGTAGACCAACCTGTCACTACCACAACCACTTCCATTGTCAACCTATCACTGCCACTGATACTGAACCATAAACCTATCATTGCTACTGATATTGAACATCAACCATATACACTCACAACTGCATGCAATTCATTCCACGATCACCAATATCATATCTCAAATCATATGCTCAACATCACCACATCATGCCTCTAGTCATGTACCAAACATGTACCAAGATCACCAACAAGTGCCTCTAACAATGCACTATATCATCACCAAGATATAACCTTCAAAACATGTATATAGACATACCTTTAATCCTGTAGAAACCGTGTTGCATCATCATGCCTTGCTTCAACCTATAAAAATCATCCCCTTTACTTTATCTCATCCTTGCTACCTCATATTCACCTTTCTATTTTTGTAGTTGTGCACCTTTCTATTCTTGCAATGCGTTTCTGTTCATGTTTCTATTTCTACAATCGCTCTCCTTTTGGTTCCTATTTTTGTTTCCGTAGTCGCGCACCTTTCTATTCATACAATGTGTTTATGTTCTTGTTTTTGTTTTTGCACCTGCTCACCTTTCTGTTCTTGTTTATGTTTTTGCAGTCACTAACCTTTTTGTTCCTGCAATTCATTTTTGTTCATGTTTATGTTTTTGTTTCTGAAGTCACTCGCCTTTCTGTTCCTATTTCTCCACTGAACTTTGCAATTCTTCTACACTCTTGAATAAGGATATCATGATGAGTATATATCCTTTTCAATTGATCGTTTTCCTAATTTAGGGCCAACTCATAATTTCTTGTTATAAGCACTTTACCCTTAATTAATGACATGGAACTAACATGCAACTTGTTAACTCCTTGTTACAACTACTTTACCTTTCATTAATGACTTACAATTGGCATGCAACTTGTTAACTTCTTGTTACAACTACTTAACCCATAATTAATTTCTTGTTGAACCAACTTTACCTTTAATTAATTTCTTGTTGCAACCACTTTGACTGGTCAAACTTCCTGATGACCTTTTAGGGGCTTCTAGAATAATTAACTTCTTGTTGACCTTCTAGGGGCTTCTAGATTATTCTTGAGGGTCCTCCAACTTCACAGAGCCATATCTCCTCAACCATGAGGAACTACATGGTGTACCATATATCACTGGAAATGGCATGATGTGTACTATCCATCTATGATAGTCTTACCTACAAGTACACTGACATTCATGTCTTTATTCCTCGGTCAACTTTGGGTTCCATGGCCATACCTTCGAGGCTACCAAAATTATTCAAGTGCATCCAACACAACTGTTGACATCAACTGACACCAATGACAACTAACTCACCATGAATATCAATCATAACCAACTGTCCAACGATCTCATCCACATATTTGGGGCTTCCAAACTACTCCAAGGGTTGACATCAATTTTTAAGTGTTGACATCAATGAAAACCAACTTTCCAGCATTGCACTACAAATGGGTCATGGGGCCTTAACTATGCTCGAACAAAGAAAACATGTGCCTTGGTATGTTTTTGAATATTTTTTTATCAATATCCTTGAATGTGTCCTTGGACTAACATACAAGTGCTTTATATGGGTTATTTGCGGGATTTCAAGTGGGATATGGGCACCATGAGTAGGTTTTATGCACATAAATGGTTCTTAAGGTCTGACCAATGTTAAGATAGTAAAACAAGGCCCATAAGCCTTGAAAAATTCTTCTTAAAATAAAGCACTATGAAAAGAAACATGGAACCACACTTTAATAGGGGAACTTTATCTTTTGAGTTGGATATGGACACCATTAAGAGGTTTTGTGCACCATGGATAGGTTATGGGGCCTTAACTCATGTCAAATAATAAAAATCGTCTTAGGATATTATTAAAGCTTCTTGAGCTCAATAGCATTGAATAAGTCCTTGAACCAACATACATGAACTTTATAGGGGTCTTTGGCATCCGAGCGGGATATGAATTCCACGAGTAGGTTTTGTGCACTTGAAATGGTCTCGAGGTGTAAACTTGGTTAGATGAGAAATAATGACCTTAAGCCCTAATTAAACCTTCTAAGGCTTAAGCACCATGAAGATCACCTAGAAACCATGACATGAGCCCTCTCTCAGGAATATTTAGCATCCAAGCTGAATATGGGTACCATACAAGGTATTGATCATCATGGATGGATCAAAGGTCCTTAACCATGGGATAAATTTCTATAGAGGAGTCCTCCAATAACTATATGTGACCTATGTATGGTATCATTCACGTCCAAGTAGGCTATGAGTTCCATGAGTAGGTTAGTTATGAAAAAGGATGGGTATCATGATCTAACCAAGATTAGTGGAGGACAAAAAGGGCCTTGTGCCCTAAATAAGTCTTCTCATGCTCAATTTTCATGAAAAGCACCCACAACCCACAAAACATCCCTCTCCTAGGAATCTTTTGACTATGACTGGTTTAATAGGGTATATTATGATGTTTTCAATAAGATTGGTCAGTCTTTGGGTCCTCACAATGACCAGGGAAGGATAACAATGACCTTAGGAATGTAACAAAGCTTTACAAGATCAAGTGACGTGAAAGATGCATTGAAACACAACATAGGACCTTTCTACTATAGATTTGACCTCTAAGTAGGATATTGGCCTCATTCCTTTGTTTTGGACAATGATTTAGGTTTAGGGGCCTTGACCATGGTTAGAATGGAAAACAAGGGATTTATGTAGGAAAATGAACCTTCTCGGCCTCAAGTGTTATGAATAAGGCCTCCAACCATGACACATTCCCTCACTATGGATTCTTTCACCTCTAAGTGGTATTTTGGGCAACATTATGTGGTTTTCCACAAAGGGAACACATCTAGGGACCTAAAATATGTCCAAGAGAAGAAAATAGGCATCATGCCCTTAAAATAAGGTTTTAGTGATAAAGATTTTCTTTAGAAACTAATCAGGGTGAGGGATTTTTACATGGTTAATATGTTCCGTAAAGATAATGCATGAACATTCATGTGAATTCAAAAAAAAAATAGACAAGATCCGTTCATGTGAATTCAAAAAAAATTAGACAAGATTGTCTATTTTACCTTATGTGTTGAATGATTCCGTTACTTTGTTTTATCTTCGAAGTGACAAACCTAGTGGTTTGGGATACATAAGAAAAACACATTCATTTTTCTAGCTCCTTGTCACTATCTTCATTTTTGGTGAGACTTCTAGATATGGTCCACATATTCTTTGTTGATGAAACTACATACACGTATAGATATATGTATGTAGATTTCAAATATATATAAAGAAAAAATATTGTTTTCTATTTTCTATTCATTTTTATTTTTACATATATCATAATTCTAAAATGCATAGGTATTTTGTTCTTTTCATAACTTTTTATTTCCTCTCCCATCTATCAAAACAAATTATATGGTACACAAGTTATCTTGTAGTTTCAAGATTTATTGACTGTATTAATTTAGAAAAAATATAAAAGTAACACTAAAATATATGAAAAAATAATGGTGCACAACAATTCACTATTATTTAAAACTGTGCAAATTTGTTTCAATAAATTCCATCATTTTAGTACTAAAATAACATCTTAACATGAACACATGCATTATATTTTAAAGGGAAAATAGCATACCCTATTATAAGAAAATGTTTTTTTTAGTTATAAAAATTTTCCATAAATGAAAGTTATATATTCTAAAAGATATTTATATTTCCTACATTTTAGCTTTTAACAACATATTCTAATAAGTTATGCATGTACCTCAAATAATTTCTCCTCATCAAGAGATTATTATTTCTTAGAATTTCCATTGCAACTAATACATCATGAGAGGGAATCAATAACTTGCACCACCCCAAGTACAAGATAAATAATTAAAATCTATAAACTTACATTTAATTGTCCCTAGTTTGAGAATAACGGTGGGATGAGGAAATAATAATTTTTTTTTAGAAGGATTATGTGCAACAATCAATTAGTTGGTGGGTAGGAATATGTATTGGCTAGGGTGTGATATACGTGAAGGACAACAATGGATTGGTTTCAATGGGGAGAATGTTTAGGGAGATAAGGACATATATTAATGTATATATGAAAATTGTATTTGAGTAACTTTCATTTTCACCAATTATCTATATTCAAACTTCCCAAGTTAGGTCGCTTATAACCATGGGGGTTCACTAATTATGAAATATTATACAATGTGGGTTCATATTATTGAGTTTAAAATTATAAAAAATGAAAGAAATATATTTCCTAACATACAAGTATTAAGGGGTAGTTTTAATATATTGGAAATATATAGATATTGCGGGTAGAGGGGAAGTGGGGGGCATTAGATTTAGGTATTGGGGATTAGGTGAAAAGGTTTAAAATTAGGTATCCGGGAGGGGAGGAGGAATTAATTGGTAGCTTCATACTAGATTGGTTTGCACCCTTCAAGATCCATAATGACATACCCATTCTCGTTATATTCTCTTCTTCCTATTTGTTGTTCAATGTTGAAAACTCTTTTTGTAAAATTGGAAGAAAAATATCTCAAATATATAGTATTTTATGCAATTTCTCAAGAATTATATGTATTTATATATTCCCAACTCTCCCATAGCAACCTACTACATGCATCTCTTATCAATATGGGACCCACCAAAATCAAGGATTTGACGAAAAAAATCATTAGAAATCTAGGATTTGACAAAGACATGAAAAATATACCTAGTGGAAGGACTCTACAATGAATCCTAATTGGGTATAACTAAATACAAGGTCATATGAATCTACACCTATATATTTTATAGTTTATTTTCCCCCACCCACTAAGGAATGTGACGTAGACATTGATATATTGATTAATTGCAAGCCAGCCTCTTTGCTACTAGTGTCTTTCATTGCTCGCTCCTCTAGGGAAGAGAAGAGGAGACATGATTTGGGAAACTTAGGCCTTTTTGACCTAATTGGATGATAAAAAAATAGTTTTTTTTATAATCCCCATTAATCTCCAATTTGTTTGTTGGTTAAATTAAAATAAGGAAGAAAAAAAGTAAAAAAATTGTAGTCCATCAATTTGCATAATATTCATCCAATGCTTATAAGAGTAGTGTCATGTCAACATACTAGGGGTATAAATAAAAATGGGTATTAAAACACCATGAAAATGTATAATGTGGGTGGGCGAGCAGGGTGTTAGAGACCTATAATCATAGGTAACTCGATTCTTCAGCTATTATTTGGCATTGCCCCGTGATGAAGACATCTAGCTTGCTAATCTCTCGGTTATTTCCATTTCCCCTCCATCCATTCCGCCCGATCCTTCATCACCCTGCTGCATTTTTCATCCACCGTTGCGCCCCTCTCTCCCTTGCCCATTTGTCTCGTTGACCACATCTCGCCTGCCACTCATCCCTGCATGAATAAATGAACTTAGGATAATAATCGAATAATATTAAAGGGTTAGTGGCATTTTTTAATGCTTGTTAGCCTAATAAAGTTGTTTTGAGAGGATAATTTAAAATAAAATTAGTATAGTTAGTTAATTAAAATATGTTAGACTACTTATTAATTAATTAATTAATTAATAATTAAGTTAATTAATTAATAATTAAGTTAATTGTTACATTAGTGATTAGGTTAGTGTTTATTAATTAACATTAATAAAAACTAATAAACAAAAACATATAAAATAAAAGAGTTAAAATATAATACATATAAAACACAAAAAAACAAATATAAAAAAGTTAAAACAAAACAAAATAAAACGTGAACATATATATAATAAAACATATATAATTAAAATAAAAAATATT
>SNQJ01S0000307.1:414108-455053 GCA_010110895.2 Picea sitchensis
GGGAAGTGCGTGGGGAAACTTAGGATAAGTTTAAGTTTTAATTTTGTTTTTTAATATTTTTTATTTTAATTATATATGTTTTATTATATATTTGTTCATGTTTTATTTTGTTTTGTTTTAACTTTTTTATATTTGTTTTTTGTGTATTATATTTTAACTATTTTATTTTAACTGTTTTTGTTTATTAGTTTTTATTAATGTTAATTAATAAACACTAACCTAATCACTAATGTAACAACTAAATTAATTATTAATTAATTAATAATTAGTCTAACATATTTTAATTAACTAACTATACTAATTTTATTTTAAATTATACTCTCAAAACAACTTTATTAGGCTAACAAGCATTAAAAAATGCTACTAACCCTTTAATATTATTCGATTATTATCCTAAGTTCATTTATTCATGCAAGGATGAGTGGCGGGCGAGATGTGGTCAACAGGACAAATGGGCAAGGGAGAGAGGGGCGCAGCGGTGGATGAAAAATGCAGCAGGGTGATGGAGGATCGGGCGGAATGGATGGAGGGGAAATGGAAATAACTGAGAGACCAGCAAGCCAGATGTCTTCATCATGGGGCAACGCCAAATAACAGTTGAAGAATCGAGTTACCTATGATTATAGGTCTCTAACATAGGCTCCACCTGGGGATGGCAGCTCTTTCAAGAGGTTTCAAGAACCACTGAACTCTGAACATGCAAATCGGTGCTTTATTGGGCCATGGAGTCACTACAGCTACAATCTTCGAGCTGGCTCGGATTTGACTGAACGATGAACTAGATTCTATCAAATGCAAACTATGTTGGAAATCATACAATATTGAAAAGATGCTCAAATGACTGAGCTTATTCAAAACTGATACCCACCCTACACTACTGACCATTTCGTCTTTCTAAATGATACGATAATGCCAGTGCAGCCAGTCAAGCAACTTATCTAACAACTTTGCTCTTTCAATGTTTTCCAACAATATCAGAAATAGAACTTGCATAGGCATCATGAAATGCTTTCCATCTTGATCTTCATCACAAGGGGCTTGATAAACACAACACATAACATAAATACTGGGAATGCATTGTGGCTCTGTGATGAACAATTTCTCCATATAAATAGGCATTGGATCATTATAAACTTGACCTATTACTGGATATTCAAATTTAACCAACTCAACTTCATGATTTGATGTTGTAGTTGTGTTATTTACATCCTCATGCACTTCCTGACATGGCTGCAACTTTTCTGATGGTTTCTGAAATGATGCTTCTGCTGAACACACCCTTGTAGTTGACTGTCTGATCATATCCATATCATAACAATTTTTGAAATCGTTGGGGGTAAATGAAAACTGACTTTGGAAACACAATCTATCCAGCATATTAGCTATAGGGTCATAAAAAAATTTAGATGACTGTGGGATTTGTTCTGATGGCATTTCCTGGCTTACCCTGTGATGCTCAACTAGAATCTGACCAAGATTCCCTTTCAAAGTATGAAAAGAACTTAAACATAAGGGTAGGGAATCAAAATGGATCAACTCATTACTTGTCCCAGGATTTATGTTTTCATCCAAGTTTTGGCTTGCACAAAGACTCAAGGTCTGCACTTCTGAATCTGCAATAGCTTCTATATCATCCATGTTCTCCTTACTTGGTGCATTAGAGAATTCCTCATCCTTTCTATTTACAACCTGCTTGAAATGTTCCCTCGGGAGTGAAGCAAAACACAGGGGCAGGCAGTTTTCATTTCTTGAAAATTTTCTGCACTTTCCTCCTTGCAATCTTGATTAGTATGGAAATTTTGATTATCATTTTGGCTTTGTGGTAATTGGACTTCTTCTTCCCATGAAGATAGTGTTGGTTTCTCTGAGTAGTCATCATCAAACTCAACCACATAATCATCTAAAATTGTTGCTATGGGATCCTGAAAGGATTTACAAGATTGCTTCATTGATTCATATGACGGGTTCTGGCTTTCTATGTGTTTATCCTTCAACATATACTCAAGATTCTTTTTCAAAAAATGAAATGAATCAAATCATAATGGTACAGAGTTATTTTGGATTAACTCATAATTTGTCTCAGGCTTTAAACTTCCATAAGGAATTTGAAAATCAAAATAGGTAAGGGGCTGCAATTCTGGGTTTAGAATAGCCTCCACATTAGCAATGGCATCTTCACCTAGTTGATCAGAACATTCTCCCTCCCTACTATTGACAACTTGGTTACAATTTTCTCTCAAAATTTGAAAAGAAGAGAAACATAAGGGCAAAGATATTTCCCTTACTCTGAATTTTTCTGCATTTTCCTCATGGTTGTTATGCAAAGGATGATTGTCATGTCTGAGCTGCAACTGATCTTCTTTCTGCCAATGACATGTTGTTGATTGCTTTGAACAGTCCATATCTATTCCAGCCTTATGATCATCATCATATTGATCATACTTGGGTAGATCATCCATGGATGAAATTCCATTGAACATGCATATCATGTCAGGAGAATTTTCCACCACCCTCTGATTTTGAACTTCATCTTTGACTGTATGGTGAATGGAATACATGAAATAATCCTTTGGTGGTTTAGAATACTGAGGCTGGGCTGCAAAGTGTTTGGGGACAGTGACCTTTTCTTTTTCTGAGATCAATGGAACATGATGTCTTTGAACATCAATCTTTTCTCTTATGCTAAGCTTCTACATCATCTCTTCCATGGTGCTGGCCAGAATGTCCAGTTTAGCTTCTGAAGATTTCAGCTGCTCCTATTCTTTGTTCTTTACCTTTGACCTTTTGATCAAAAAGTTGGCCTCCACATCAATTGCAACCTTTTTCATTTCTTCAAGTGTTGCAGTGCTCCTTTCTCTTAATTGGAATGCCATCTCAGGATCGAAGGCATCTGGGAAATGCAAGTGAGATTATCCTGGGGGTGGCCTTATATCAACAGACATTGCATGATATATCTTATTGAACCTTGTTTAAAATTGATGTACTGTTTCCCCTGGCTGTCTTTTCAAATGGTCATACTCTTCTAGGATGAGAAAGACATTTCTCATGATCACCCATCAATCTAGGAAAACTTGCACAAATTGATGGAAACTGCTAATGCTTGCATCTAGAAGATTCTTAAACCAATTTTTAACTTTGCCTTGCAAAGACAAGGCAAACATCCTGATATAGACATCGTCATCTTCAACCTCATAAAGGTCAAGGAAATCTTCAAGACTTTGGATATGCTTTTCAGCAGTGATCTTCACATTTTCTCCATCAAACCTAGGCAGATTATTGATGTAATTGACAGGGAGGTCATGGAGAATAGGAGGCAAATCTAGAGGTTTGTATCTGTCTGGGATTTTCTCAGGTATAGGAGGTAAAGAAAGGGGCTTATAACAGGCTGGAATTTTGACCTGTGAATCTAGACTTTTCACATATGTATCATAGATCTTTACATCCGTAGGAAATAAAGCAGGAGGATTATGTCTATCAAGGCTTCCTATAGGTGTAGGAGTGGGTACCAGAGCTATGGGAATGGGCTCAATCCTTTGAGGTTCATCAGGTTGAAAATGATCATCCTAGATTTCAACAATATACTCTGGACCAAGATCATGATAAGAGAGAAAGTAATTGTAGATGAAACCAATAATATCATGAATACAATTTGAGCTTGAGTACCTGGTCTTTCTAGGCTGCTTGGTCATGCTTCAAGTTCTTCCTCTAGTGGAGTCTTTGAGTTGGCACTGTTTGGATCTGATTGGAGTCGCCAGGTGAATGATCTCAGCCTTCTTGTGTCTGGTCATTGTTCACCATCAGTGATCAGATCTAGAACTTTGAAGTGTACTACTAGGGAAAGTTTCCCCAGTATGGTCGCCATTATGTTATCACTCTATAATTTGCCCAAGGCTGTGGAGGCAGTCATGGAGGCAACAACAAAACCACTTCGAGTCTCAGATCTAGCCCTCCGAGACTCGGAGAGGGATCTCTCTGTCACATTTAGATTTGTTTGGAATAGGATATTAGGCTAGATAATGGTTTCATAGTTTGGATTTTGAAGTTTGTAATATTTGAGAGATTGAGAGTTGTGCTTTCCATTGGACCATGGGATCTATGTGTCAAATCAAGGATCTATCTCAGGCATAATAAGATCTTATCCACAGGGAAAGAAAACAAGACCATTGTATCTAATGGAATCAAGTGGAATGGATGAGAAGAAAAGAGTAAAGTTCCATCAAGCAGAGGAACAACTAAGAATTCTTGTGCTTAACTTTAGAAGAAAACATGAAGATCATTAAAAAGGCAGAGACAAAGTGTAATTAAACAAATTTTGCTCTTAGTATTTCTTTTACTTGATGAGATAGAGAGATACATATATGAAATTACAGAGTAAGAAAACATTTACACAGAGAAAAAACATCACCAAGAAGTCTCATGCAAGAATCCTATGAACCATGCCTTATTATTTCTGGTAGATCATCTGGAATGTTATAGAGTATCCCCTTAGGGGCTAGGAATGAATAAATCAACAATCAACCACTCAATCATCCTTATTACAATATATAAACTGAATCTCTCCAGGCTCAGGAGGTCCATTTCAACCGCCTCAGCTAAAAATAGCAACAAATCCCCAAAAATCTTGAACTATCCGCAATGAAAGACGGGGCGAATTTTTGCAAAAAGGGGGTCCGAACATACATTTGTTTCTCTTCAATGATGACACCTGGGAAACAAATGAAGTAGGTTATTTTAGATGAGTATGTTATGGACAAAAACCTCTTTTGGTTTCACCAACTTCGCCTCCATCTCACCGTAACAACTTCCGCAAAATCGGGACTATAACAGAAAGAACCATAAATCCGAAAAATGAGGCTGAAATATGGCTTCGATTCTCCCAAATGGTGGCACCTGTACAAAAAATTAGAGAGGTTTTTGTTCTTCAGCCCGTTACGGAGAAAAACCTCTCTCGGTTTTTCAAAATTCTCCTTAGTTTACCTAGAAATGCCTTTAGAAGTTGACTAGTCAAAAACGATGCAAAAGTGGTTTTTTTTTTTACAAAAGTGGTAATTTGGGACCCCGAGGTGGTAAGCGGTTTTGGGGNTCGTGGGTCCGCTTGGTATGCCCGTAAGGAACAGCGTCAGCGAAAAGAGCAGCTCGAATGCGCTTTAGCAATGGCTACCGCTCTGATGAGAAAGAAGGCTCGCGCTGAGGAGCGAGCTCTGCTCTCCACCATAGCCGAGAAGGTTGTGGGTTGCAGCAGCATGGATATAGCAACGATTGAGGGTGGCAACGAGGAGGACCCGACTCTGGGGGACCTGCCGCCAATGGAGCTGATGAGTGACATAGGGAGTTTTAGCGGTGGGGATTGCAAAATCACTTCGGGGGTGGAAGCCTTCCCTCCTGGCTGCATTGTGGAAGAGGTCCCCAGGCTAGATTTGGATGACGCAGTCGATGATGGAGATGCGATGGCGAAGGAAGGTCGTTGTGATGGCCAGAACGAAGTGAGGCGCGAGGACGTAGGTAGAGGCATGCATGGACCTCTCCTCCGCGAGGAACACTTGTCCTTGGTGTTTGAGCTCCGCAGCCACATGGCTGACCTGGAGCATCGAGCAAGAATTATGAGCCAGCGCTTGGACGTCTTTCTGGATGCCTACTCTGGCGCTCCAGCTCGGCGGAAGTGTCCCTTATGTGCTCAGTCTTTTGCCATCCCGGCTGGCCCCACGGGGAAAGCAACTGATGATGACAGGTCACCAACTACCTAGGCCTCTCATGTCCTATGGTTTTTAGTTTAATGCTACTGTTTTATGTTTTATGGTTTTAGTTTTATGTTTTCTTAGACTCTGGGCACCTGTCCTGGTTTCCTCCGGGCAGGACAGGTGCCGACAGATTATAGCTGTTTATGCTTGGTTTCGATGCTGGTTTCCGGTTTCCGGCAGCATTTTGACTGATACAGAATCTCGACTATGTACATTTTGATACAATTTTTGATAATATAATATAGCAGGCTCTCCCCTTTTTTATTTAAAAAAAAAAAAACTATTTACAAAAATAAAAATATTTACAAAGTTTTAAATTTGCGCTGATGAACTTTCTTTATCTGCTTCAACGCATTGAACATATTTCCCCAAAAAGTTTACCAAGACCCTAGGAACCTCAAGTACTTCATTTGCTTCAAAGGAGAAAAATCTTCTCTGTAGGCCTGGCAACTGGCTTTCTATTGTTTTCTCTGTGAATTTAACCTTTTCCAACCTTGAACTTGAAGCTATCATCCACTTATCTATTTCTGCAATGTTGACCATTTTAATATTCGAGATTTTTGCTTTCCTTTCTTCGAGTTCTTCTTTTGACTTCTGTTGATACCTGGCAATGTTGACTTCATCTAATAATTCAGAAAAACCATTTGTCCCGATATTTACTGAATCTTTTTCAATAAGATTGAATATCCTTTGACAATCCTCATTAATTCCTTTTGTAACTCCTTTATATTCTGCCAATTTTGATTCCCAAACTTTTATCAATATGTCTCCTTTTACTTATTCTGAAATGGGTAATTTCTGGTTTTTTCCAATTTCTTCCTTTTGTAAAGATGTTATTACCTTTTGAAAAGAATTCCTTGTGCTTTAGCTTCCTTTTCTTTCTGAACTACCTTTTCCATAGACCTATTTGACTCATGAAAATAGTTCTGGATGATTTCCAGATTACAGAATATTTTTTGTTTTTCTTCCTCAATGTTTGCATATATCTCTGATGCTTGATTCTTGAAATGTTCAATTTCAATTACTTGATTAGTAATTGAAATAATCTTATCTTGCAAAGATTTAATTTCATCGCCCAGCTTTTGCACTTGTTCTTGAGTAACCTGTATCATGTTTTTTGCTTCATCCAAGTTTTCATTCAACTTTTGGATTTCTTGGATGTCTTTGAGTCTCTTGTTCTAGACCCTTTTGTATCCCTCAGCCAATAATTCTTTCATTTTCTTTTAATCTGTCCAACTGCATTATTTCCCGATCCTTTTGCTCTAGCATAGTGGTTAGATTTCCCACAGAATACATGTTAGTTGATGCTATAGCACCCATGGTTCCTGCTAACTCTGTAGCAAATTCTCCTTCATTTAGTTTCTTTCCATCAATGATAATTTTATGTTTTTTTATTGTTCTTTCTCCTACAGGATGAATTTCCTGTTTCAAGACAGCTCTTCGTTTTTTACTGAAAAAATAATCAAATGAAGGGATTTCATCTCTGGTGATTGGCTCTAAGTCACTTACATATAAAACTCCTTCATGAGGGGTTCCGAAAGTAGACTGTAGAGGAGTCAATGCTGTAATAGGACTGCCAAGTTCTTTTGAAGTTGTTCCTCCAACATTTTCTAGAATATCATCGAGAACTATTGGACTTGTTTCTATTCCTTTTCTCTTTTATGTCTGTGGTTCTTTGGTCTGAGAACCTTCTATATTCTGAGGAGGTATTTCAATATCTTTCAACTTATATTTGTCACTTGACTTATCCTGAATATTGGTTTCAAACCCCAAAGTAATTGTTTCTTGCTCTGGCAATGAAGTTGACATTTCACCTTGTAAAATCTTTGGCAGGCAGCATCATCTATTTCTTTGAAAAGATGCAAACCCCACCTGTGCATCAGGTGACAAGGTTTGCACTCTGCTCTACACTTCCTCATAAGATTTAACATTTTTGAAAACATCATCATAAACTGAAAATTCATGTTCATATGCTTTTAAATTACATTGTGTGCAATGCCGACTGATTATTTGGTAAGGGTCATGTTTCCTGTGCTCTATACTTGCTAATTTCACTTCGTTCATCGACTCGGCTTCTGCCTTAGAATGGCCTATGTTTAATAAAACGAATTTTCCGATATAAACAGGAAAAGATGGCCATGCTTTTTTTTTTGCTGAGCTTTTAATTCTAACCCAATACCGCCATTGATTAGTTGATAAGACACTTCTTTGCATATCAACCTTTCTGGTAAAATTTTTGGGAGTGCATGAGGCGGAATAGAACAGCCATAAACCCTAACATAAGAAAAAATTTCCTCGATGAACCAGTCAGCAACTGTCTTGAGGTTTTCTATGATGGTATTAGAAATGCGAGGAGGTTCGCATCCAAAGAATATTTTGTGCAAAGGGATAATTACATAATGACAAACCTCATAAAAAACATTTTTTTCATTTTCTTCCCAGAGAGCTGAGTGGTACTTATGAACAGGCTCTGAGCAAGAAACATTCCAACTCCAATTCATTAGTGGGAAAGGAGTCATAAAACAAATGGCATCCATGATATAAGCTGACATGTAAAAAGACATTATTTGTCCTTTTGACCTAGCTGCTTTGTAATTCACAACCTCTGAAGTGATGTTATCTGACAAAATTTTGTGCCAATTAAAACTGCGTCCCTCTGAAACTTCTTCTAAGAAAGGTGTCCAATCTGCATGAAAATGACAAGGATCCTTTCTCCCAAAAAGTCTACATAACATCATTGCTACATAAACCATATATTCGTTTAAGGAAGCTGTGGCATAAATTCCATGTAAATCGGCCCTAAACTTGTTTTCATCTCTGGCCCATCCTCTTATCATGTCAGGGTATGTTTGGCCACCTTCAATGCACTCTTTTCTTTGAAATGCAGCTACAAACTCAGAATTAAAAGTGTGTCTATAATTGGGCGAGAGCTTATACATTACTTGAATATGTTCAAGCCTAAATGAGTCGATGACAACTCCTTGCTCGTTCAGAATACTTCTGGTTGGGACATCTACTTTATCCAGAGGCCAGGAAATCATATCGGTATATGAGACAAGTCTCGAACGTGCAGCAACTTTATGAAGCTCAGACTCAGCAATATCTCGGATGTGATTTTCTGAATCAGTGGCTGCATACTTAAGCTCATCCTCCAATTTTTCGGCAATTCCATTCCATGATTTAACAGAGTGTACTCTGGATGCAGTGGTATCAGAGATAATATCACCTTCTGGTTGATCTTCATTTTTCTTTGACGCCTTTTTGGGTGCCATAGCTCTGTGTTTACTTGAAAACCTGTAACAAAGAGGGATTTATATTTGTAATGATAATACAGTCGTTTCAAAATTTACTTCGAATATATCATAAAAACATTGAGATTCGTACCTCTGTTATGAAGTTAAGGCTCTTAATGCAAAAGATATTTCCGAAGATATGCATTTAATGTTTGTACTTAGGCTTTCTTGGTGTTTTCAAATATGATAGAAACTTACCAAATCGGAAAATTGCCGCATTAAAGAACATTCATAAAAAGTTTAACTTTAAACCTTGTTTAGAAGAATGATTAATTAGTATTAATCTTGAATTAGATTTGAAAACCTTCTTATCGGAGTTTCGGAACTTTTGATATCAAGGAAATATGTCATCGAAGAACCCCGATTGCCGAAATCGCGATGTATTATTTAAGTTAAAACATTTGTATTATCTTAATTAATCCAGATTAGACCTTTTCGGGATTTCATTAATCGGAAAATCGGGGATCGGGAAATCAGGAAATTTGGTGACATGAAATCTACTTCTCCCAAAACCAAGAATCCCGATATCCCGATGTAATTATTTAATTTGTAATCATGCTTAACGGTAATTAGATTAATTCAAAACTTCACTTAAGGATTAAAAGTATCGCGAAATCGGGAAATCGGGAAACACAATGACAAGATTTTTTGTTCTCACAAAACCGCGAATCCCGATTTCGCAATGTGATTAACTTAATGTTTAAACCCCTTTAATTCTGATTCAAGTAAATTATGTTTTAATTAAGGATTAATGTATCGGGAAATCGGGGATCGGGATTTCGCTATTCAATTTGCGTTAAACATTTGTTCACGCAAAACTATGAATCCCGATTTTCCAATTTAAATTAAAATTCCTTAAATTTTACATTATTGTCCGTTTAAGCGATTGTTTCAAAAAGTGTTGGAAAACTTATGTTTGTTTAGATTTTTTCCCTTCTTTGTCTAAAAATAAACAATAAAAATCATTGCGAATTTATAGGTGATGAAATTCTTGTTTTAGGAATTTTGAAAAAATACAAAGACTCAAAAAAAATACAACTCTTTTATCCTTAAGAATAAAAAATTTAAGGTTTGTTTCAACAGGATGCATGGGGTAGGGGTTTCTGCAACAAATTGGTGAGGGCCTTAGCCGAGGAATGATTAACATAGGATTTGGATAGCATATTTGAATGAGAAATATTCCTTGTGTGTATTTGGAATATTAAATTGGTGCTTGGTCTTGTGCTTAGAGGGTGTTAGTGAATATTTATATGCTAAGTTATCGTTGGATTCTTGTGTTTGATACTAAAAACTGTTGTAATCGATACAAATTTCCTTCTCCAAATGAGAAATTGGTTAGTTTGAGTTTAAAGACTGTTGTGAAGGGTTGAAATATAAGCACGAGGCCAGCAAAAGAGTTGTTGCAAACAAGAGGTATTTTTTTATTTTTTCAATTCTATGAAGTCTTTTGAATGGCCGCCTCTAGTCATTTAGAGCCAACTCAAGGGCTAGTTCTTGTTGGAAAGAAATACAAGTTTTGTTCCTTGCGAATAAATTTATTCCTCCAAGCTCAGGAATGTTGGGAACCTATAGAGAATGTCTTCATAGGGCCACCAGCAGCAGATCTAGCTGCCATGAAAAATGCACAGTAAAATACGCTTGTGAACTGAGGAAGAAAGAAAATAAATCCAAATTGGATTTAAAATTCAGTAGATGACTCAATTTTCTCACAAATAACTTGTGCAACAACAAAAAAACAAGCCTAGGACATTCTCAAATCTGCCTACTAGGGCAATGATAAAGTAAAGATGGACAAGCTTCATACTTTGAGAATGTAGTTTGAAACTCTGAAGATGATTGAGGCAGAGAATGTTCACCGGTTCATTACTAGAGTGATGGGAATTGTAAACTAGATCAGGATGAATAGTGAACATATTCAAGATCAGAGGATTGTTGAGAAAGTTTTAAGAATCTTTCCCAAGAAATTTGAAATGGTTGTAACAACCATCTTAGAATCTAAATATTTGTCCGGTTTCTTTGTAGAAGAAACGATGGGATCACTCATGTCACATGAAACTAGACTCAAATTGGAAGAAGGGTCTCTGGAACACGCATTCAATAATCAATCTTATTTTAGCATAGGTAGAGGTAGAGGAAACAAAGGGAGAAATCAAAGAGGAAGAGGCAGAGATAATTATAATATAGACTACAGACACACAAAGGAACAACAATAGAAGTCTAAAGACTCACATAATAAAAGAGGAAGAGGGAGAAAATGGATAGACAAGTCCATAATTCAATGTTACTATTGCATAAAGTATGGTCATTGTGAGAGTGAATGTAGAAAGAAGCAGTCAGATCAAAACAAAGGTAGAGAAATTGTCTCCAACAATGAAGGAGAATCATTTGAAGCAATGCTTCTTTCTTGCCATACCTCTGAAGAAGATCACTCCAAGGAACTTTGGTTGTTGGACAATGGCTGCAACAATCACATGACATGTAACAAATATTTGATTTCTAGCATGGATTCTTCTATTAAATCTGAAATTACTCTTGGTGATGATTCTCAAGTAAAATCCCTAGGAAAAGTATTGTGTATGTTCTAACTAAACAAAATCAGAAGAAAGACATAAATGATGTTTATTATGTACCAAACCTGCAACACAATCTAACAAGTGTAGGACAATTGATGGAGCATGGATATGATGTCTTAGTCAAAGGCTCAACATGCTTAATTTTGGATCAATCACCCAATAGGAAACTAATTGCAAAAATCCAAATGATTAAGAATAGAATGTTTCCATTAAATTTAAGTAGTGTAAATTTTTCCCAGGCATATGCCCAAAATGTCTCAAACACAGATGAGACTCTCTTATGTCATGCTAGGTTTGGTCATCTTCCTTTTAAAATTATTAGTCTTCTTCAAAAACATGCAATGGTCAAAGGTCTTCCTCTTATGAATGAACAAGAAATTCCTTGTGAAATTTGTATACTTGGAAAGCATAAGAGAGACATCTTTCCAACATCCTCCAATAGAGTAAAAGAACATTCATAACTGGTTCACAGAGACCTATGTGGACCAATGCAAACTCAATCCATTGGTGATAGTTTTTATTTTCTAAACTTTATTGATGATTTTAACAGGAAAATTTGGATTTATTTTCTTAAAAATAAATCTAATACCTTCTCAAAGTTCAAATAATTCAAAGTTAAAGCAGAAAGATAGAGTCGAAAGTATGTGAAATTGCTCAGGACAGATGGGGGAGGAGAATACAACTCAAAATATTTTTTAGATTTTTACAGACAACAAGGCATCATAATGCATACTACAACCAAATATATTCCACGGCATAATGGAGTGGATGAAAGAAAAAATTAGTCCATCATGAACATGGCTAGGATCATGCTCAGAGAAAAGAGTTTGTCCAATGAGTATTGGGTTGAAGTTGTTGCATGTTCAGTTTACATTCTGAACAGATCTCCAACAACAAGTGTCAAGGATAAAGTACCTCAAGAGGCATGGAGTGGACCCAAGTTGAATGTGTCTCACTATGAGAAGCATAAGGCAAGGCTAGTTGCCAAAGGTTTTTCTCAACAACCTAGCATAGACTATGGTGAAAAATTTGATCGTGTACCAAGTTTAGATACAATAAGGACCATTTTAGCTACATCAAATCAAAACAAATGGCAAGTCTACCAGTTAGATGTAAATGCATCCTTCTTGAATGGCATTCTGCAAGAAGAAGTATATGTGGATTAGCCACCTAGTTTTGAAGTCAAGGGACAAGAAGAAAAAGTGTATAAGTTGAATAAAGCCTTGTATGGATTGCAAGAGATTGGTATATTTGAACTGACTCTTACCTGATCAATAGTGGATTCAGTAGGAGAATTAATGAGCCAACACTATATACAAAATCAGATCATGAAGGTAAAATTCTCATAGTTTTCATTTATTTTGATGATATGATTTATACATGCAATCTAATGTTAGAAGAGTTTAAAGATTCCATGAAAATAGATTTTGAGATGAATGATCTTGGACTCATAAAATATTTTTTGGAAATTGAAATTGAAAAATCGTCCCAAGGTATTTTTGTTTGTCAGCAAAATTATGCTATAGAAATTATGAGAAGGTTTAGAATGGATAAATGCAAGCCAGTAGAAACTCTTATTGCATTAGGAATGAAATTGAGCACACGAGATCAAGGCTCAACATTTGATTCAACTTTATATAAGAGGTTGGTAGGTTGTCTCCTGTACCTCACCGCAACTAGACCTCATATAATGTTTGCAGCAAGATTTGTTTCCAGGTTTATGGAATCCCCCAAGGATTCTCACTGGAAATTTGGAAAAAGGATTCTAAGGTATGTTGTAGGGACAATCAACTATGGTTTGTGGTACACAACTTCTAAATATTACTCACTTGTAGGATACACAGACGATGATTTTGCAGGCAGCATAGATGATAGGAAAAACACATATAGTTATGTTTTTCATTTGGGTTCCAATTTGATTTCATGGGAATCTAAGAAACAGCCCATAGTTGCAATATCTTCAACAGAGATAGAGTATGTTGATGAAACTTTAGCAGCATGCCAAGTTGTATGTCCGAGAAGACTTTTAAATGATTTGACGCATATGGAAAAGGAGCCAACTCCCATTTTCTGTGATAACAACTCAGCCATTGCATTTTCAAAAAATTGTGTATTTCACAAAAAAATCAAGCACATTGACACACGCTTTCACTTCATCCAAGAGCTTGTCAATAATGGAGATATTTCTCTTCAATTTAGTGGATCGAGAGATAAGCTAGTAGACAATTTTACTAAACCACTTGGAAAAAAAAATTGGATTTCAAAGACAGTACTTGGGCATTGTAAATGTTGATGAATGTAACAATTGATATCAATGGAGAGTGTTAGAATAAATAATCTCCACGTGTTAATTTCTCTACCAACTCACTGATTTTAGTCATAGTTATACTACTTTTAGTCATTTAGTTCACCTCTTGTTATCAATAGTTAGCTCATAGATCTGTTGGATCCTTTTGTAGTATTGTGTATTATATTTAATAGCCAGATGGGTATTGAAACCCTAAGAGTTCTCTCGCATATCTATTTTTTCTTTGAGTTCGCTTTTATGCCTCTCTGAACATTATCATAAACATCATCTAAATAATGATAGAAATAAACACAAGTTTGTGGAAATGACCATGTCATTAATCAAAGTTGAGATAAAGAGAAAAAACCATGACCTCAAATTTCTATGAGGCATCATGTACAAACTACATCTTAAGCTAGAAAACTTACTATAATTTGATCTATGGGATATGGTTCATACATTGAATTATCAAAAAAGTGAAATGATGTTGAAAGTTACACATAAAAAATAAAAAAAGAAGTTCAATCAACTTAAATGAAGAAAATATGGAAGGATAGAGGGAGATGACACCATGCAATCCAATGTTATTAATTTTTCAAACCTAAACTTGGATGATGCCTCACACAATTAAAATACGGTTTAAATTTTTACATAACCCCAAGAAGGCTTCCTATTGAAGACTTAATATGTGAAATAGAATTGGATGTCAAGAATCTTCTATTAGAAACTATAGAAAGAATAAAACAAGAATGCGATGTGCTAATAAGGAAGGCAAAGGCTCTGAAAATAAATATTACTAGAGCGGAAGAAGATTCCCTAA
Source organism: Picea sitchensis (assembly GCA_010110895.2). Lineage (NCBI taxonomy): Eukaryota > Viridiplantae > Streptophyta > Pinopsida > Pinales > Pinaceae > Picea > Picea sitchensis. The sequence continues at coordinate 428,820 of SNQJ01S0000307.1, forward strand.
AAAATATTAAGAGGAATCCTGACATTAAAATTCTTAAGGCTGACAAAGGGAATGCTACTATATCAATGAACACCTCAAACTACAATAGAAAAAAATGGGAGCATATAACTAAAAGTGGTAGCTACAAATTCCTCACAAATGATCCAAGTAGTAAAACCATCAAAGAGGTTTCTTGGGAAATCATGAACATGCCTTGAGATGAATTTGTAAAGAAGAAGTTGTTTCCAAAATATCTAGCAATTGCATGTATATATGGATTGCAAAAAATATACAAAGAAGGTATTCCTCTCAAACATAAGCTAGCCAGATTATTATCCAGCAAATTAAAGATACTTGTTGGACAAACCGATTCATTTGTTAAAGACTCGGCAAGTTGGATGAGAGAAATTAAAGATATAAAATTAATGGAGGAGGACATCCTGGTTAGTTTTGACATGGTATCATTGTTCGCTAAAATTCCAACCCAAGATTCCATTAATGTCAATAGAGATATAACTAATGAAATTGTGGATCTGGCGAGTGTTTGCTTAAAGTCTACTTACTTTAGTTTTCAAGGAACCATTTATGAACAGATTGAAGGTATTGCTATGGCGTCACCTCTTTCGCCTATTATTGCCAATTTATAGAAGGAGAATTTTGAAATGTGTCTTGGTATCCTCTCCATTAAAACCCAAACTATGGAAGTGATATCTAAATGATACTAATATAGTATGGCCCCATGGAAGACAAAATTTAGTAGAGTTTTGTAATCACATTAACAATCAAAATGGGAACACAAATTCACAATCGAAATATATAATGGGAAAATAATATCCTTTTTGGATGTTTTGTTGAACAAAAAGGATGATGGCTCTTTGACGTGACAAGTATACAAAAAAAATAATCATACTGATAAGTATCTTCACGCAAACTCACAACACTTCCTAGTGATAGTAATCATACTGATAAGTTCTGAACCATGATATTTGTTGTTGACATTTGTATTCCTCGGATAGACCTTTCTAACAATGTATCATATGCGTCAAACGGAGATCGTATGGAAAAGTTACGACCCCGGGAAGTTGATGTACTGACCTGCCCAAATGGGTCCCACATGACTTTTGGCACTTCATCTCCTAGGGTTAGGTTTTTGGATGTCTATGGTTTTTGACATTCTTGTTTATTGTAAAAAGGCCTTCAAAGCCTCATTGTAATCATCTTCTTTTGAATGTGAGTAGTCGTCACATCTCTTCTCAGAGATAAGCTTCCACCATTCTAGCGAGTCTTTCACTCTGTATTTTTACAGTCTCTGTACATTTCTTTCATTAATAGAAATCATGTATTACTGTATCTTTGTGTTTATGGTTGCATCTCTGATATGTTTCTGTTGTATTATTGGATATCCATGACATCTCTATGCATTTCTTTATTATATCTCCACTATCATTCCATGCCGAAAATAATTCGAATGAAATCCGTGATTGACAACGAGACAATGACCATATGTATAGAAGCGTAGGTGATGATGATTGTGATGAGAAGAATACCTTCCTTGCTAAGAGGGTGATCCCTATTTTATGAGCAGAACGAAATGAATACAAATTATTAAAAGATGCTTAACACAGAATAACAGAGATACAATTTTCTATTCAATAAGGAAATAAGTTGAAACTGTAAAATGCAGCGGAAAACAAGCTTGTTGGAATGGTGGTGGCTTATCTCTGAGAAGAGATCTGATGGCTGCACTCATTCACAAGAAGATCATTACAATGAGGCTCTGAAGGCCTTTTTACAATAAACAGGAATGTCAAAAACCCTAGAAATCCAAAAACCTAACCCTAGGAGATGAAGCGCCAAAAGTCATGTGGGCCCTGTTTGGGTAAGTTAGTTGGTCAACTTCCCGGGGTCGTAAATTTTGCATACGATCTTCGTTTTAGGCGCACGATCGCCCGTTGGAAAGGTCTATCCGAGGACTACACATTTTAGCTTGATCTAATGAAGGGAATTTTGGATTGTGTCGATCTCTAAAAACGTTGTTTAGGGCCTCAAAATGGCCCCGCAAGTCAGGGACCTGAAAACTAGGAAAAAAACTGCCAAACTGGAAAACTACCAAAATGAACTAGTTGGAATAGGTGGGAGGCCACCGAAATCCATATGGATAAATACTACCCCCTTATGAAGCAATGGTCTCCATGTCATTGAGTTCCCCCATCAGATGAGGAAATTTTTGTTGAATTTTGCCCCGGGCGAGCCACTTGCCTTGGTGCAGGAGCTGCCCTGCTTTGACAACTTGATAAAGTTGGATCCTTTGTTGTCGGGTTCCCTTGATCTGTGTGTTCACAATATGATAATTGGATGCCTATTGCATGTAGTCAGGGTTGATTTATGTTGGTCTCAACTACTCTGCTATCTCTGAGGTGTCCAATAATGGTGGGAAATATGGCCGAAGGAGAGCCACGTTGAAGACTGGGTGCAGGCCAAGGAAAGGGGGAACGTTGAGTGAAAAAGCATTGTCACCCATAGATTTGGTGATGGTGTATGGCCCATACCAGAGCGGGAAAAGATTCTAATGGGGCCCTGTAAGGCATTATTTCTGCAAGTGCAACCAAACTTCGTCGCCCACCTGAAACTTATGTGGCACCCGGTGTTGATCATGGCGCTGCTTGTACTTGGCATTAGAAAATATAAAATATCCTGAACCTATTGGCGGATGTGATGGATCCTCTCAATGAACCGGGTGGCTTTGTCAACTTCTAGTGGAGCAGGGTATGAGTCGGCCGAGGTGTTCACCAGTGGTAGTGCAACATCCATGGGGCCCAATTGTTGGAATCCCAACCCCACCTGAAAGGGGTTGTGGTCAATTGAGCTATGCAAGGCTCGGTTGTAGATATGTTAGACATAGGTAAGACTCTCATCCCATGTGCGGGGGTGCCTGGAATTGTACATGCACATTATATGTACGATCATCCAATTGATGACCTCAATTTGGCCATTTGTCTAGGGGTGGAAGGCAGTGGATTTGGTGAGCTTGGTATCCAATGGTGATTAGAGGCTCGACCAAAATGTGTTGAGGAACCGACTGTCCCGATATGAGACAATGGTTTTTGGGATCCCAAATTGTACCCAGACGCGTTCAAAGAAGATCTTGGCAGTGGCCTCTGCAGTGGTGTTCTTCTTGCAGGCGGCCATAATCGCCATCTTGGAAAAGCGATCAACAACCACAAAAATGAAATCATTGCCCCTCTTGGTGGACGAGAGGCCTAACATGTAGTCCATGGATATGGATTCCCATGGCTTGTCAGGAGTAGGAAGAGGGGTGTACAGGCCCTGATTCTTAGTGGTCGGTTTGGAAATAGCACATGCAGTGCAGGACCTGATATACTTGTCAACATCCTGTCGAAGTTTCGGCCAATAGAAATGTGTTTGCAACACTACCACTCTCTTTTCAATGCCAAAGTGTCCTGCCACCCGACTGTAGTGAGCTTCCCAAATCAGCTTTGCGTGCTTGCTTGATGGAACGCAGAGATGGTCCAGACGGCACAACAACCCATCTTGAAGATGGAAATCAACGACCACTGAGTTTTTTCCCAACATTTGGTAGGTAGTGGAGAAGTCAGGGTCTGTCTCATAGAGGTGGGGCCATCCAGAGGTCTCATGGCCGCAAGAGTCTAGCACCATGGTGAGTGTCGCGATTGGAGGTCAGTTGAGGCAATCGATAACTCGGTTGGTACTTCCTGTTTTATACTTGATGTTGAGGTGGAACTGTTGTAAGTATGTGGACCACTTCTAATGGCGGTCATTCTGCAATTTTTCTTGGGTCTGCATGAATTGTAGTGGCTTGTGATCAGTGTGGATGATTGTCTCCTTCCCCATAATGTAATGTCTCCACTGGCGGCAGGATTGCACAATGGAGTACATTTCTTTGTAGTAAGTAGGGTACTTACGGACAACATCTGATAGCGTCTCACTATGATACGCCACGAGATGTCCATGTTGAGTGAGAACGGCACCCACAGCATAGTCTGGAGCATCTGTCTCGATCTCAAAGGGATGTTGCAGGTATGTTAATGAAAGTACCATGGATGAGCACAAGCGTTGCTTCAATTCATCGAAGGCTTGTTGTTGGGACAGGCCCCACACAAATTTTTCCTTACCGCCACCCCTGGTTACTTGGCTGAGAGCCCATGCAATATGAGAGAATCCCAACACAAACCTACGATATAAATTGGCGAGGCCCAAGAAGCTCCGAAGCTCAAAGAGTGTGGTTGGGCCTGGCCATTCATGGATGACCTAGATCTTGGCTGGATCCACATGCACATCATCTTGATCAATGATGTAGCCTAAGTAGTGGACCCTATCCATGTCAAAGGAGAATTTTTCCAAGTTTTCATATAGTTTGTGTTGTCGTAGGGTGTGCAGAACCTGCTGAATATGCTACAAGTGTTCCGCCTAAGTCTTGTTGTAGATGAGGATGTCATCCAGATACACCACTACAAAAGTACTAGTGAAAGGTCGCAGGATATCGTCCATCATCCTCATAAAATTTATTGGAGAATTTGTCAAACCAAAGGGCATGACCAACCATTCAAAAAGACCTTCTTTTGACTTGAAGGCGGTCTTCCATACATATGTATGTTCTATTGGGACTTGGTGGTAGCCAGACTTCAGATCAATCTTACTGAAGTATTTGGCCCCTGTGAGTTGATCAAGGAGGTCGTCGATTCGGGGAATCGGGTACCGGTTCTGGACTGTGATTTGGGCCCAGTAATCAATGCAGAGTCGCTAGGTCCTGTATTTCTTCTGCACGAGTATGATTGGGCTCCCACAAGGCGATGATATGGGACGGATGTGCCCCTTGTGGAGAATTTCTTGGATCTGCCTCTTCATCTCCTCGTTTTCTAACAAAGAGCGGTGGTAGACTGGCCCATTGGATAGCGGTGCGCCTGGGTTCAAATCGATGGGATGATTGACCTGGCAGTGCAGAAGTACCCCGCTAGGAGGGGAGAAGACATCTGAGTGTTCTTCCATGACCTTATCCACTTGCTTCTTTTGTGTGGATATATCGGTCGTAGAGGCCCTAGATGTGGCTGCAATATTTCTCTTAATCTGAGAGCGAATCACAAAGAAGACAAATTTCCTGGTCTGAGAGATGACCTTCCTGCATTGCTTGGCAGAGATCAAGGAAATAGCACTAGGAGGGATTGCCTTGGGTATCTTGTACAATTTCTTGTTCAAAGTAATAATAACACTACGAGGCCTAGACTCACATACAGCATGGCGTTTCCATAAATAAGGTTGGCCCAAAAGAACATTACAAACTTCAAGAGGAGAAACATCACACGATACCTCATCTTTGAAGGGCTTGATGTCATATGACAGTCGACACTGTTGGCTGACATGGAGATCGCTTCCTTGGCGGAGCCATCCAATGGTGTAGGGTTGCGGGTGCAGCATTGTTGGTAGGTCCAGCCATTGACGACCTCTACTGAGATGAGGTTCTTCTGGCTACCGCTATCAACGATGAAATGCAGCGGGGTGCCTTTTACCCACATCTATGAATGGAAAAGGCACTCGCCTTCTTCTGGCTCGTCTGGTTCATTAGGCTGGAGCTTGGTGGTAGCAACAGTGGCACTCAACTCCACGTCAATGATCCATCTTCCCCTTTCTAGTTTTGACTCAAAGTCAGAACCCGCATCTGATTCAGAGGATTTCACTTCAGCCACCAGCGATTGCTTTGATCGATAATCAGCAGTGTTATGCCAAGGGCTCTTATGGAAGTTGCACCACTTCCTGGTATCCTTCTTTGTCTTTTCGATGTCCTTCTTTGCTTGTGGATTGGACTGGTTCTCCTGATACTATCCATCTTTTCTCTGTCCTTTGTTCTATAGGTTCGAGCCGCCCTTTCCTGGCTTTTGTTGTGTGGGGTTCCCAGGCCCAAATTATCGTGTCTTTTGTTTGATCTTCTGCTCAATTTTGACGTCATATCGATAGGTCGTGCCCAAGGATGAGATGTCCATAAATTACATTTCGGTATGGATGTATCTATGCAGAGCACCACAGTACTTGAGCACCAGATTTCACTCTGAATCTTTGATACCCAGCTTGGTGTGCAGGGTATGGAAGATATTTGTGAAACCTGGCACTACTTGGTCTCTTTCTTACCGCAGTGTGGTCCATTTGGTATACAAGTCGTCATAGCTTCTGACAGGGTAGTATTGTTCCTTAATAGCATCCCTGAAGGATTCCCAAGTGGTTGTGACTGTAAATAATGAGGGTTCCTCTATTTGCTTTTGCTCACAGAAAGTTTCCCACAAATCTTTGACATGGGGAACGGATTTGAGGAGTGCAAAAGTAATTTTTTCTCTATTTGAAAAGTTATGGACAGAAAAATACCCTTGTAGTAGATTCAACCACTTGTCTACAGCATCTGCGTCTATCTGACCTTCAAATATAGGAATATTGAAGTTGATTTGTACCTTGAAGGGGGCAGCGCCTCCGCTCGAGGAAGATATGTCGCTTGTTGGTAGTCGCCGAAGGATTTGCGCGAAACTATCCATCATCTCGTTCCTCTGTTGTGTGAGGTCTTCCTCAAGCAACATTTTGAAATGATCTCTTGTCCTGTCATCTTTATTTTCTCCTGCCATGAGAGGTCGTTTGGGCGTGCAAGAGCTTTTGTCCTCAAGAGAAACAAGCTAGAGACCCAATTCTTTGTAGCCCGGCCTCGTTGGGGACATGCATTAAGACGACAAGGAGAAGACCGCTCTGATACCACTGATATGGATTTTATGAGTAGAATAAAATGAATACAAATTATTAAAAGATGCTTAACATAGAATAATAGAGATACAGTAAAACCGGTTTTCTATTCAATAAGGAAATAAGCTGAAACTGTAAAATGCAGCGGAAAACAAGCTTGTTGGAATGGTGGCGGCTTATCTCTGAGAAGAGATGTGACGGTTGAGCTAATTCACAAGAAGATCATTACAATGAGGCTCTGAAGGCCTTTTTACAATAAACAGGAATGTCAAAAACCCTAGAAATCCAAAAACCTAACCCTAGGAGATGACACGCCAAAAGTCATGTGGGCCCCATTTGGGTAAGTTAGTCGGTCAACTTCCCAGGGTCGTAACTTTTGCATACGATCTTTCTTTTAGGCACACGATAGCCCGTTGGAAAGGTCTATCCGAGGACTACACATTTTTGTCTAATCTAATGAAGGGAATTTTTTACTGTGTCGATCCCTAAAAACGTTGTTTAGGGCCTCAAAACGGCCCCGCAAGTCAGGGACCTGAAAACTAGGAAAAAAACTGTCAAATTGGAAAACTGCCAAGATGAACCAGTTGGAATAGGTGGGAGGCCACCAAAATCCATATGGATCAGAGGGAGTGTTGGATTTTGAGTAGATTTGAAAGATATTCTTATTGTATTTGACCAAGACAAAACCCTAAAGAATATTATTATATCATATTTGTTAAGACGACCCTATCGTGCCTTTGTAAAAGTTGGTCCTATTGTGCCTTGACATGTAAAATAGAAAATAAAAGGGTAAAATGACAGGTCGGCCCAGACCTAATTTTAGGCTGGAAAAACTACTATTTATAAGGAAGGCTATCACCTCATTTGAACACACTCACACACTAGATCTCCAGCTAAGAAGAGGAAGTGTGTAAGTCTCAGAGGGAGATGCTACCGCAACTAGGAGGTGACGTTGTGGAGGTTCTTGGTTTATCACTTGGGTATATCTTCGTCAATTGGTGCACTACTCTTCCCTATTCAAGGGTTAGAGGAGGATATTTTTATTTGTTAGTTCTCTCTTGGAGAGAAGCATTGTTCTTGGTTGGAAAATCTATATTGAGGAATTTTGTTGGGTTTTTTCCCTTAGGGGTTTTCCTAGGGTAAATCTTGTGCATTCTTTAAATTTTATTCTTTCAGTGATCCTTTATATGCAGTTATTGTGCTAATGGTTTAATAAGTAAAATAATGCTAAACTAGTTAACTACTTAAGTGAAGTATCAACAAGTTGAACGAACCAGGTATTTTCATGCCTACATCTCTTCAATTTAAACCATATTAGAATCTATATAGTTATGAATAGCTCCAAAATTAATCAAAATAGCTATAGGTTGATTATCAAACTTACCTTCTACTTCAATCATGTGGGATTGATAATATAATTGTTTGTTGTCGAAGGATACATAAATCCTTGGCACACTCATGCCCATGTCTTCCACTGTATTTGCCTCATAAATGTTGTGAACAGTGCTCATCATTTCTCCCTTGTGAGGACAATCTTTATACATGTGATCTCCCTCACATCCTCAACACTTTATGGTTTATTGTCTTGGAATATTCCCCAAGGAATTTGTCATCTTAGGTTCACCTTGTGTTGGTCACCCTTGTTGATATGCTTGAGATTTTTTCTTGAAAAAAGAAAACTTGAACCCTTTCTACCTCTAATCCATCTTGTTTTTCTTATTATCATCTTAGTATTTTTGAAAAGTTGGCCTTCCCTTTTTCTATTCATACAAATATTTGTCTTTCCTTATGGCTTCCTCCAATGTATTGGGTTCATCAAATTGGATTCTATCCTTGTATAATGATGGAAACTTGCTCAAGAACCTATGGATTTTGACATTCGCATCCCTAATGAAATCCATATGCCTCAATAGCTCCAAGAATTTATTTTCATATTCATATGTGGTCATGCTTCCTAATTTAAGCTCAAAGAATTATTTCATTTTATTGTCATAATAGTGTTTTGACAAGTATTGTTGCTAGATGTATTTCTTGAACTATTTTTAATAAATTCTCTTCTCATCAATATGTTTGACCTAGTTCAGTTGGTTCCACCACATGGAATCTTTCCCCTGAAGATGATCTATGGAAATCCTTGCTTCGAAGTTTGATTAATAATTATGTAGCTAAAAATATTTTATCATGTCCAACAACCAAGCTTCAACATCTTCTCCCTTCCTGTGTTTTCCATCAAATGGTGGTGGATCCTTGAGCTTCCTAATATCCCTGTGAAAAACATCCAACTTTGACCTCCTCCTCTAATGTATGACAGGGAACACTCTTGGGATACTATCTTATATTGAAAACGCATGTACTCTTTCGGTTGAATGTTCAGGTTAATGATGATGTTTACTAACACTTCTTGAGTGCCTAGATCCCCTATGATCATCCCTCCTATCATGATATCTGGATGTTGTCACAAGTCTTGAATGTTGTTGCATGTCTTGCATTGGTTGTGTGTTTTGTACCAGAATATTTATTGATTTTCCTTTGCAAATTATTCAATCTTTGTTGTAGTTGAGTATTAATTTGGTTCTACTCTTCCTTAGATTTTATCAACCTTTAATTATTTTCTCTGTAGCTTTTCACTTCCCTCTACAAACTCTTCATTGTCTCAACCATATATATAGGCTCCACCATGCTTCTATGTCCATTGGATTTTGTTTTTGCATTTCCCGGACTAATATGCAACCCTCAGATTTAATCCTCATGGATATAAGAACCTTGTGAATCATTCATATCTCTAGTCCTTGTTTTTGAACCTAATATGATCTGGATATACCCATAATTCTGCAAAAATGTAAATGCAACAATAATTGTTAGAATTTGTGTGTACTAAAAAATAATCATTAGTTAGGCTACAGATCCTTCATCTCAATTATGAAAAACATTGATGTGCTAATCCAGATCCTAGACCTTCGAATATAATATCCTCTGAATTTTCTTTATGATTATTATACTTGTACCTCATTCTGTGTTATGAGCTAAAAGTTATGGCTTTTTGAATTTTTCATTTCTACTCTATTGTGCCATTTTTCACTAGTGTCATCTAGCCGATAGGCCATCTTCCGCCACTTATAGAAGAAAATCTAGTGAGAACCACAAAAACTTGTATATCAGGCACTAATAGTATTCTTTATAGTGAGTACACAACAAATTTCAAATTGGTAATCTGGTGTTCCTTTCAAATTCTACATCAATTTGGAATTGCCAACTTTTCCCTTTTTGCATTTCCTCTAGAATTGAATTTTTAGCGAAAAATATTATCTCCCAAATTGAGTAAAACAATGAAAAATTTAGTAAGACAAAGTTTTTTTTCTCTCTAAGGAGCTATAATGTCGAATAAATATTTTTTTTTAGATTTGTGATCTAGGGCCCATTTTTCTCCTTTGAAGATCTCAAAAATCCGCAAAAAGTGGCTCGGAATAGCGAATTTTGGTCGGTTTCTGCATCCCCATTCCAAACCCCTTGGAATATGGCCAAAACCTCCACTGGGTTTCATCATGTTTTATTCCCCTACTCACTATAAAAATTTAATCAATAACAAAGCTTATGTCAAAGAGTACCACAATGTTATTTGAAAACCACTAATTTGTGTTTTCTAATAATTTGGAGTAGGATCCAAGTTACCCTCACTAAAACTATTGTATACCTCCTCACTATGAACATACCCTTTAAATTTCATCAGATTCTAATTTTTTATGCTCATGTTATGGCCAAAACAAGATGATTTTGTTTGTCACCTTCCTCCTATCTTTTCTTATGCGACAAGCTTTTCTTTTATTCTTTATCACATCACACCTTATAAACTTAGATTACCACACCAAATAAATTTTGGCCATGTGACATATCAAACCACCAAAATTTATTCATTGCTCCTAATAAATATTTGCACGGAAATATATAGCATCTCGTAATTTTAACTCGTATGGTTTGTTTATCGCACCTCATAAATTTATTTACTATGCCAAATAATTTTTTCACCATGCAACATATCGCATTCCACAATATTAGTCCATGTATCATATTTATCACACTTCACAAATTTATTTTACGTGAATTATCGCACTTAAATTTTCTCCATGCGATACATCGTATCGCAAGTTTATCTTTTCGATTTCTTCAAGTTTTTCTTCCAAATCCTTCTCTCCATCCTTCCTTATCTTTCTCACTTTTGGAAACTATCTTCTTGTGATGTATCGCACTGTAAAATTTTACGTGTGATACGTCTCACCCTTCAAATTTTTTACATCTCCTGAAACTTTATTCTTGTGTGATGTATCACACCAAAATTATTTTGGTGCAATACATCACACAACAACAAAATTCTTTTTGAGTGATATGCAATTCTTCCCAAAAAAAATTCAAAATTTTTCTAGGTCTCGAGTTTACTTCCTTATTATTACATTGTGTCACATGAAAAATATTTTCATGTGATACACACCGTATTGCAAAAAAAATATTTTCATGTGATACACAATGTATTGCACGAAAAGTATTTTCATGCGATATGCAATTTCCTCAAAATTCTCCAAGTTAAAAATATTTGTTCTTCTTTTGCGAGGTGTTGCACCAAAAATATTTAGGTGCAATACATCTCATCACAACAAAATTATTGTTATGTGATATATGAAATTCTTCAAATTTTTAAGAAAACTCTCTAAATTCTTTAGCCCGTCCTCTTAGGTGAGATCCTTGTATCGCATGAAAAATATTTTCATACAATACGCACAAAATTTACAAGGTTTTTTTCAACATAGTCATTTTTCCAAAATGTTAAGCTTGCAACTATCGCAAAACCCAATGAATCGGCATTCTAAGTTGTATTCAACCACTCAAATACCAAATTGACCCCCACACTAGATAACTCTATATAAAATCAAAATTTGAGGGTTTTCCCACTTTACACAAGAAAACTCTATTGTTTTGTAGCAAACCCATACAGGCCTAGTGTTCCAACCATGGCTCTAATACCAACTTGTAATGTTCCTATTACCATGAAAAAATGAAAAACTCTAATACCAATAAAAAACAGATGCATGGAACATGATAAAAACACACATCCGACTATCATTGATTTTAAATTCTTGAATGCAAGTCATTTTAAGCATACACAGCAATTAAACTCAACAAGAAATAAGCACAGTGAATAAAAATACTTATCTTGCAATCAATAACACAACTGGTTGTAGACGTTGGACGTTCCACCCAACCATAGACTCTACTACTCCAATTCTCTCAGTAGTATGTCACCCCTGAGCTGGTGCTATGAATCCACAAAGAAAGGATGTCTTTTATGGCTTTCTATTGTCCACTCAATAGTTGAATACCCAATCAAAATTGACAGCAAGCTAATTCCTACAGAAATTTCAATCCACGAGCTCTCTTTCCCCTCAACCTGCACAACCCAAGGAATGGGATCCCCTTCTTTTCCATGCAGTCATTTAGGCTATCCCAATTCCCTCCAGGACTCTAGCATAGGTTGGCAAGGAAATCTCTCCACTAGAGACTCCAAAAATTCCAACTATAAAAATAATCCTCACGCCAGCAATTTCACTTGCTCTTGGGTAATTTTCTCCACGTAAATCTCATCGACATGTTGCATATCCTAATATTCCATCCATTTACCATCTTCAACAAGCTTCCCTCAATACCCACTATGGTTTCCCACTCTTTTCCCAACACCAAAACTCTATTTTCTCTCTTCCTCCCACCTGGTAAAATTATCCTCTCTATATACTCAATTTCCTTTTCTTCTTTCATGCATGCTTTGACTCTCACACTTTCTCAAAAACATTGTACCCATCCCATGCTCTAATAAATAGGTGAAATGACTCTTTCACCCACCTTCAATAACTAGGTAAGATGACTTTACCCACCAACCTATTACATGCATTCAATGATTGGTTTGATCCATCAAAGGAGGTAAATATTAATAATGAAATGATTTTTAAAAGTGGCTTGAATTTATTAGGCATGTGAAAATTCCCCTTGGACCCCCTTTTAACCCCCTCTCTCTTGTGGAAACATAGCCCCTATGACTTCATCCTTATCAATTTGTAGTCAATGATATATTTTATTTATTATTTTCAATGTATGATGTTTCCATATTACATCACTTGGCTTGCAGCCATAGATCACATTTACAAATATGCATCGCTAATATGGGAATTAAAAACTTGGGGTGTTACAATAATAGTTAAAATTATAAAATATGATTTATGAATTTTCAAAGGGAAAAAAAACTACTTTTTTATCGTAATTTTAGACTTGTAACCTTATAGGTTTACTCGAATTTCAAGTGTAGGCACTCGTTGGGTACACTTGAAATTGAGTAAACCTATAAGGATATAAGTAGAAAATATGGTAAGAAAATGGTTTTATTTCTTTCCCTCCAAAATATTAACCCTCGTGATTGACATCGTCATCTTGAATCATCTTGGCTATTTTAAACTTGATGTTGATCGCACTTTTTTTTTTTTGAGACCCATTTTTTATCTCAACTTTCTCTAATGAAAACTTGAATTTCACTCTAGTGTAACTTCAAAATCAAGCAAAAAATAATCTTTATGCGAAAGAAAAAGTGAAATACCAACTCCGTAGAAAGTCCAAGGATGACTTTGATGCACTTTATTAATCGCAAGGAATAAATTAGTCTTCATTGACGAACTTTATACACATTTATGGAGTTACTTCGAACTTTTGGTTTTGATCAATGTATTTTTTATCTCCAATGAGAGAAACATGTTATCAAAGCAGAATCTTCACTTTTAATGGCATTTGTATTTAACTTTCAACTCTGATCAAACACCAAGATTAACGTGGCGAAAATTTTCAAAGGATGTTTTCAACTTTCAAAATAAAAACAAAGTGTGTGCACTTCTCCGACAACTAAAAACAACCATCGAGGAATATTTGTGACTTTTAGTAGTAGAGAAAGTGGAGTTTCAACTCCGATAAAAGTGAAAGTTCTCCTTCGATGCACAATTTAGAAGGCTATTTTTTAAAGTTTTAAAGTTTTTGACTTAGAGAGTTTTAAGTTTTTAAAGAATCAAAAACCAAAAAAAAAATGACTTGTTTAGAGTAAAATTTTCATAAGAAATGGAAAAGTTAAAAAAACAATGTTCAAAATAGAATCTATGAAAATAAAAATGATTAAAGAAAGTAGTACCCAAAAATTCAAATAAAAAAATAGAGTTTGTTGAAATCTCAACAAGACCCAAAGTTCATATGCCTCAAACATTGATGCCATAGCATTTTGGCCTCTTTAGTGTTGACGTGTTGACTACCATAGTAACAAAACAAACCATTTTCATTCCAAGAATACTTCCCAATTGGATTGGATTTGTCACATTATCCCATGGCAACCACTTTAAAACCATCATTCATGTCCTTTCACAACCTATCAATCCGGAAAAAATTCCACCTTTTTGTTGGTGTGTGTAATTCAGTAAATAGAAAGAAGATCCAATCCAACCCCTAAAACATGAAGGACATATCCAAACTTCTTAGTGTCAATGATGATATCACCACATAAACTAGTAACCCTGAGTTATCACCAATGACCACTTTCTCTCCCTTTTGTTGTCGTTAATTGGAGAGGTTTCAATGCTTTGGCAATAATCCATTCTTGCAAAGAAGAGACATAAGGGCCAATGTGCAAAGTGCACATCCAAATGTGCACGGTGATAAGATAGAATAGTGTTGTCTTCAAGAATCCCCTTGTCACGCCCTATTTTTTTTGCAAACTCTTCAATATTTTGAAGGAAACAAATACAAGATTTGAAGGCATGTCCCTCATTGTGATAGTGATTGCAAACAAACTTCTTCTTCTTGGAGGATTTTTTCTTTTCCCCTTAGCCTTTCTAGAATGAGTAGACATGGAATTTATATAATCTTGACCTCAAGGAGCCTATCCTCCCATATTCCTCAATGTGACTTGTTTCTATATAGGATTAGTGAAAACCCCTCAAGAGAGGGAGTCTCATAACTATTAATAAACAAAGGAATGCAAAAAATTATGATGGCAACAAATTTGAACACTAGAGTGATATTATTCAAAACAATACTTACATACTCTAAATTTGATTTATCCTTTCCCCCTAATGTAATGATGTCAACCTTTAGGGTATTCGACTTCGTAATCCTCAACATTGTCAAATTAACCCATTTTGAGATTAGAAATAACAATTTTGACTTAGGTTCCATGAATGGTATTCATCATTCCAAAGAATCTCTTTAAGGTCTCTCAAATTTCCTTTAACCTGTTGTTTTCCTTGGTGTGATGAATTAGATATGGATCGACATATAAGGTAATTAACGCAAGAGCTTCATCTTTCTTCACACATCTGAGGTCATAGTTATCATCAACATTAGTAGGAAGGATTTTCTAGAGGGGCGGTGATTTGATCTACCCACATATTATAACTAGTGCTATTTAATTGGGAAAATATCCACTTGGAGTCCACAAGGTTCAAAGAAGAAGCCTTCTATATGAAGAAAAACAAATTCTTCATAAGTTTGTCTTGATAAATCCAAGAGGGAAAGAGAGGTGTTACTTCTTCCAAAACAAATTCGAAGAGTGTTATCTTATGTTTTTAAAATGTTGCAATGTCATTCCATATGTAGTGGTAGGGTTCCTATCTATTTAACATGTTTCCTATGGAACTATAACTTCTAGAGAGAAAAACAGTCATGAAGATATTGGAGTCGCTATCATGAAATTTCAAACACATGTATCAATTGTTTACGTTAACTTTGTGCAACGTTATGCTAGAATTAGTTTTTCTTTACAAAACAAGTGATCATGGCATGGCCTGTGTTTGTTTTACACCCTATTCCATGAAGGCCATATTTTTAATATATCTATGATTTTATAACCCTCGTAGTCATGTATTTCAACAAAGATCAATGCATTTTTTCCATTCGCTATCGACAGTAATCAATATCCCCTCCATTCACATCCTCGACAATTCCACAAGTCTATAATTTTCAGCTTGCCTAGGATTAGTAGGGTCGTACTTCCCTAGTTCATGTAGTGTTTTTGGAACTCCTTTACTTTGTCCCTTCCCTTCCAAAAGATTACCTATTTGTTTTGTTTACTTTCTTCTTTAACTCGAGCCCGTTTTTTTCTCCTTTCTCCTCCTTTGATCAAATTCCTCATTAAACCATTTTGAACCATTTAGGGGCCTTCTTTCCCTCATGATCTCAATTTTCCCTCACTCACTCCTTACATTTACCCTCAATGGCCTTTATCAACCCTCCACATCCTATCATTTGTAATGGCCCAATATTCTAACCGAGATAAATATAGAAACTACCCAATTAAATAACCATTGATTTGTAATACAAGGAAACCTCAATAAAATTTAGGAGCAGTGAGAGGAGCGGAACTTACCTGAAACCAACACACCTATAATCTGGTGAAATCAGAATGTAGCGATACCTTGATCTTCAACCTGGCCAAGTGCAACAGGAAGTGGGGGATGACTGTCCACCCAACCACCACTGAATCATCATGACTAAGATCCCCCTAGCCCTCAATCTCCTACTATGACAGTTATTTGTATCATTGTCCTCAAATTGTCCAAGCAAAATGAGATGTCATTTTCTCCTACTTCTATGTCTTTATATAGATTCTATCCATGGTAAGAAACTCGATCAATTAATTCTTTATTATATTTTAGGATTTCTCCATTATATTTATCATTAATTATTTTACCATTTTCTTTTATTACCCCAAACATTTATTAATAATTAATTATTATGATCCCCTTTAAAGTAATTATTATACTTCCTTAATATGATTATTCATTTATTTATTTAATAATAATATGGCAATGATCCCTTTAGGATAATTAGTGTACTTTATTATTATTATTATTATTATTATTATTTAAATAAATAATAATAATATGGGGTATTGTTGGACACACCTACCACACTTAGAGGGGGGGTGAATGAGTGTGGGTCTCTTTTTCACAAAACTTCCCTCTTGCACAAAAACTCATCAATTAGCATTCAACATTTATTCATTACCCATTGTTGTCATTTATAACCAGTTAGATCTGAGCACATATCAACAACATATATCAGCAATATATCGTCAACAAGTCATCACCACAATGAACACAAAGAACACAAGATGTATGTACNTTCAACATTTATTCATTACCCATTGTTGTCATTTATAACCAGTTAGATCTGAGCACATATCAACAACATATATCAGCAATATATCGTCAACAATTCATCACCACAATGAACACAAAGAACACAAGATGTATGTACAATTTTATTTTTATTACAGACTACAATCCTTGGGGTTTATCAGCAACAACTGAATAGAGTACGACTATGTAAGAGCACCTGCTCTATAATGCAAGACTTGGCTTACACCCTCAGCACCAACTGAGATGAGGCAACAATCCTCAACAGATGTCAATCTGTCAATAGGTACGCAATCTGTCAGTAGTGCAGCCCGCGTGTGCACATGCCCTGGCTCACTATAGCCCATGTGTGCACGTGCCCTGGCTCACTACAGTCTGCATGTGCACGCGGACAATGTATAATACAAAAAGCATATGCTTCTGAGAAACTAGGGTTTTTCTTTGCTTCACATGCTTAGATCATCTGCAACCTGCAATCACTTTCTCTTATGTCTTCCACTGTCCAAACTGACCCACAGTCGGTCACAACACATCAAACAATAGTATCCATCAAGACAATAATGTAACCATACCAATGTCTCAGTGATAGATCTGAGGCCATAGAATGCAGATCTGGAACCTACCTCATCATCCAAGAGCTTGGCACCAGCTCAAACACAAATCTCCATGATTTTATCCACTCCACTCTTCTTGTACACAGTCATCTCACGTGTACACTCACCATATACATAGCCAGCCCGCGTGTACATGCACCCTATACACAGACATCCCGCGTGGGCATCAAAAAATAGGGTTTTCTGTGAATCTGAGAATTTTGCCATCAAGATCTCCGACATTGCCGAAAATTTGATGCGTCCATGAGATCCTCCTCTCGCTCTCTTCCTTAGAATAGATCTTCAATCATGCTCAAGAGATCCACACCAATAATATTCTCTCACAAGAATCCCTCCATCAATACTCCAAACGATATTCACAAAAATCTCTCCATTGATCCACAAAAAGGATTCTCACCAAATGTGCATTTTACAAGAGATCCTAGATTCTTATTTATACTTTCATCTTCTAGGTCACTTAACCCATTTTTAGGTTACTTAAGCCATTTCTAGGTCACTTAATGTATTTTTCTTATTTTAGGGTTAACCACTTTCCATGAATAGAAAGTTCTCCAATACTTTATCATTTAAATATTCCTTCTTGATTTTGTCACTTCATTTTATCATTTAAATAATCTTTCTTGATTTTGTCACTTTACTTTATCATTTAAATAATGATTTCTTCTTTTCAATCACTTTGACTTCTTTGACCTTTGGGGGCTTCAAGCCATCATATGGGGGTCCTTCAACTTCGTAGAGCCATAACTCTCAAACCATGAGGAGTTATGTGACATTCCACATACCATCGGAAATGGCATGTCAAGCACTATCCATCTAGGATAGTTTCACCAACAACTTCATTGATATTCATCTCATTAATCCACATGAAAGCATGGGTCCTCCAACCATTTTTCTAGGATAACTCAATCTGTAAAGCGTCTTCCCGTGAGGGATTTCACCATAAGGGGACCACTTTCAAGTTCATCCATTTGTGCACCTTATCAACCATGATAAGACAATAATGATTCATATTTGCATCAATTCACCACTGCATTATATATATCAACTATGCATCATGTATCAATGACAACTCATTGATCCATCTTCATCACTGCATCATATCAATGATCCATCTTTATCAATTGGTTTCCACTTAGACATCTATCATTCTCATCAAGGGCATCATATCAATGATCATCAATCATCAATCAATCAATTACTTGACATCAATCAAACCAAACCATTTGCATCAATGACATATGATCCAACAATCTCTCAGATAATCAAACCATTGGCATCAATGACAACATGATCCAACAGGTATGACATACTCCCCTCCTTCAAAGAAATTTTTCCCAAAGTTAACTTTGATTATGTTACTTAAAGGTTTTCAATTAGCTCACCATATCCTCCACAACACCCTTTGTTAGTTCATGTATCTTCAACAACAGCCTATGTTGGACTAGTATAAATCCACCCAAGTGACCACAGCAGGCATCAATATTCCACATCACAACACCGAGGAAGCACGAATACTCTCTAGTTTTCCTTCCTGAATTTCAAAACCAGACTTAAATCTTAGCGGGCTATCCAGATCCCCAAGGCTCGAGACCTCATATTCCCAAGTAGGCATCTGGATCGGTATTCGTGTACACCAGGAATCTCGAACATTTAACCTAAACTCCATCCACAACTACTAGGTACAGCCCCAGGTATTGAAGTCCAATCCCACAACACCATCGGAAAGCAACACTCTAGCCATTGTTCGGTACTTTGGCATCACAAATCCAATATAATGCATAATAATTATTGGCATAAGTAGTTGATTGAGTTTTTCTCATCCCATAGTGTGTTACTTGTAATATTCTCATTTGTGGTTATGGGCTCCCATGCGATCATCAAATAAACTATCCCTCTCAACCCACTAGTGGGTAACCTGAAAATCACCACCTCACAAGATGCAATCCATGCATTAATCATAATATCAACATCTCCTATAAGAATCCACATGCTAACTCTCGCATGTCATCATGAGAATACAACATCATTGTCATTACCACATGCTTGTGCAATTACATCATGTCATCACATGAGATATTACGATAAGAATTATAACCTCAAGATATAACATTGCATCAACATAATAGATGGAACCACATGTTATCATAACATCGTAGCATAACATCGTGAAAATGATAATCATCTCAACACATTTCACATGTAGAGTTTCTTATCATGATTCATGAACAAAATCGAATTTACTAACCTACATAATACATAGTGAATACTAGATTTTATCTCTAAAGCATGAATTATCATCAAAACATCCATCTAGCCCACGGATCTACTAAGTTAAGTTTATCAGACTAGGTTGGACCGTGAATAATATGAGTGCTAGGGTCTCATCAAGATACTGATTGTTTTTTGACAATCATTTCCTCTTCTTTCAACAAGAAGGTTGACAATTTAGGGGATATGTATAATCACCCTATCAATATACTAAAGTTTTCATATAATTACCTTATTTTAATACATTGTTAACCTTTAACTAAATCCACCACAATCAAGGAAAGTGTTCTTATTGAGCAATGAAATTCCGCAACAAGTTATTAATGGCATTAATAGTATGACTTAAATTATCAAGTCTCAAATCACATTTTTCCATAGAAAATTTTTCCAACAACCTCCTCAGATTAAAAGTAATGTTCAAAATGCATCTAAATACTTTTTTAATGATTTTCAATCTAGTGTGCATTTTCCCAATGATTGCAAAGTCAAAAATCAAGGCATATGAAATATTGGCAATGTAAAATTTCAAGTAGCAAGATGGAAACAAGGAACTTCTTCCTTTAAAACCATAATCATTCATTCAAGCTATGTTCTTCCCTTCTTCGAGATGTGACATCCTCTGAGCAAGACAACCCACTGACCATTAATTAATACAACTCAATCAATCACTTGAATCCATCTTATATATTGTCAATCTTTTCTATTAAAAATATTTGAAGCCATGCACGTCAACTATAGCTTTCATACTTGTCACTTGGGTTGAGGATTCCCAACATCATAGCATTAATTTGGTAACCCTAGTTGATTTAACAAAAACTAGTTAAGTTAACAACAACTAAGGAATCTCTAATAAAATAGAGCTTCCTTAGTGGACAGATAAATCATTATTTTCCCACAACTTAGGATTGTAGAACTCTTAAAAATTTGCAACCTTTGTGTCACACATATTCCACAACATCATCTGTTGACCCTATGGTAATAGTCAAATGTATGTCCTTCAGAGCTATGACTAATAAAAATACTAACAGCTACCGATAGATAGATCCAGCATTATGAAGGATTTCTAAACAAATTACAAAGATAGTAGCTATTTCGGGTAATAGTTTTAATAGCTAACATAATCAAGCATGTCATCAACACTAAAAGACCCATGACATCAACATTAGAAAGTCATTGTACATCAACCAAACAATATCCAACCTGGGTCGTTGTTATACAACAAAAATACCTTCTAGTATAAAAGTCTTATAGACTTCAAATAGTAGAGGATGCACACCAAGTGTTTGAAAAAGTGCATGAACGGAATGTATTATTATGGAATTCCATGGTTAGAGGATATGTAAACATGTGAACCTTTGAGGAATATCTTGGTCTTTATTATTGGATTGAACAAGATGATGACATATAGGAAAAAAAAATCATGTTTCCTCTTCTCCTCAAGGCATGTGTTGGCCAAGAATCTCTTGATCAACGCAAGGAGATTCATTATCGCATATTCGGAACTACATTGGATTCTCATGTTTAAGGGGACAATGCGCTTATTGACTTGTATTCCAAAGCATCATGAAATCCATTCTTATGATATGATTCTCATGAAATCCACCATGGTTGTATCATGGTATAAGTTCATTTATCTCAACCTTTTTCCCTTTAAAGAGGACCACTCAAATTCATTGTTGCATACTTCTAAATTTGTTGCAGAACCCTTAGCATGAACACACACATATAACCCATGACCCTACTTTCTTTACCATATGTGTTATTTGTGAAACCATTGTCATCCTTTTGATTGTCTTGATGGCAACTAGTATTAAATTAGGAGTATTCAACGCAATTATAATATGTTATAGGATTGAGTTATCTTAGCTCATCTTCCTTTTTTTCAAAAGCACGACTATCTTCCCAGATATCATGATAAGCATAGTTTACTCGTTAATTGATATATTTTGTGACTACAATTTTCAATTAAAGTTGTAGTACGTAAATATCTTGATGATGTTGGTGAGTCAGCAGTAAAGAAAGGCCCATTTTCCTGATTTCTCATATTTGGTATTGTTTGGTTGTTTTGAGTCAAAGGATCATGTTTTCTTTATTGCATTCAAGCCACATATATTTCATGAATTTTTCATTTGAAACTGACAGTAAATGCTTCTTTTAGGAATGGACACCCTTGCTTACCTTCACAGAATTCTTGTGAGAGAAGCTTGTACCATAGATAAATAAGATCAAATTCGATTTACTACATAGGGACTAACTACCCGATTTACACGGATTTGCTTGTGGTCCAGAATTTCTTGCTATTGATTTCTTTTGCATAAGACAGGTATGAAGGAATGGCATCATACTTTTTTTCCACCTAGAAACCTCAGGAATATATATATAGCATCAAAATATGGAACATGGTGAACTGCAATATCTGGAACCTCTTTGAATTTTATATAAATAGGATCTTGGTCCAAACCCACCAGCTTAATACTTCTTCCTTTATTCCAATTCAATGCATTGTCTATATTGTTTCACTTGAGAGATGTGCACTTCATTCATACAAGTGTTACTGAAATTATGAGATGACAAGTGAAGTGAGTGAGATCCACAATGGGGATATCCTCCTATTTATACAAGACCTGACACAGCAATAGGTGTGTCTATTAACACAATTGGGTCGACCTCTTCAACTGGATAATATAATTAATCATTACACAATAGTAATTATCTTTCACATGGTGGGGTCAGCTTGTACCCTTCACAATTAGGGTTACAACCAATCTTACTCTCAAACAATATAGCAAGGGATCCACACATCCTCTAGTGTTCAACCACTAGGGACATGTCCACCTGTGCTCACCCATGAGGACGTCTCTCTCAACAGATCACTCAATTAAGTCCATAGGAGTGTCATCTGGAGAACCATATCAAGCCGACTCAACTAAGTCCATAGGAGTACAATGCACGAGACCATCTCACGCTGAAAACTTAGTCTACAGAAGTACAATGCAGGAGACCACACATCATCACAACTCAATCCAAAGTCTAGCATACACATGTTACATGGGCACACCCAACACATGGGCTCTCTCACACAAGTCGTCTCAACTCAATCCAGAGGAGAACAACCTAGAAAATGTCACACGATGTTACAATCATTAACACTCCCTCTCAGCTAAGGAGGCATTCTCCACCATGCCAAGTCTCTCACGGAAGTACTCTAACTTAATGCTAGAAAGCAGTTTGGTGAACATATATGTAACTTGATCATGTATATAAAGGTATTGTGCATGTACTACTTTCCTCTGCACCATATCTCTGATATAATGGTATTTGATCTCAATGTGTTTCGATTTATCGTGAAACATAGGATTCTCGGAGAGCTTCACACATCTCTGGTTGTCGCAATGGATAACGGTGGAATCCATATCATGTCCAAATAATTCTGTAAGGATCTTGCGAAACCACACTAATTTTTGGACTGCCACACATAATTTTATGTACTCTTCTTCTATGGTACTCAAAGCCACAGATATTTGTTTCCCACTACACCAGGAAACCATGGAAGATCCCAAAGTAAAACAACAACCGGATATGATCTTCCATTCCACTGTGCTCCCTGCCCAATATGCATCGACATATCCCTCCAATCTTATGTCTACACCGGAGGCATACCTCAGGCCATAATCAAATGTGCCTTGTAGATATCTCAACACGTGCTTTGTTGTTTTCCAATGTGTCTGTCTCGGCTGACTCATAAACTAGCTAAGTACACTCGTTGCATAGCATATATCAGGTATGGTGTTAACCAGATACATCAGTGATCCAATCAGTTGTCTGTAAAGATGTGGATCAATCTTGCCTAAATCAGAAGAAGCCTCATTCATCTTCTTCAGATTCATCACCATTGTTGTAGGCATGGATCTACATTCTATCATACCGAAATTCTTCAAAATCTCCACTGTGTATTTTCCTTGACTCAGGAAAATCTCATCATTCCTCCACCATACTTCTAGTCCCAAGAAGTAGTGCATCATACCCAGGTCCTTCATCTCGAATTCATAAGTCAATCCATGATTTCATTCAGCAATAAGAATTTCTGAACCAGTGAGGAATAAATCATCAACGTATAGGACCAATATCAGGCACTCGTCGCCAATAATGTGATAGTATAGGTTGGAATCAGCAACACCCTTGTTGAAGCACAAACTCATCAAGTATCCATCAATCTTCTCATACCAAGCACGAGGTGTCTGCTTTATTCCATACATGGATTTCTTCAACCTACATGCATGAGACTCCTTCTCATGTGTCACAAATCCATAACGCTACTCGATGTAAACTTATTTATCAATCTCACCATTAAGAAAGGTTGTCTTTACATATATCTGATGTAGTTTCCAACCCATGGATGCAGCTAGGGAAATAATCGTACGGATGTAAGTGTATCGGGAAATAGGAGAAAATGTCTCCTCATAATCAATTCCCTCCACCTAAGAGAATCCTTTGACCACAAATATCATTGTGTACTTCTCGACACTTCCATCAGTTGCATGTTTGATCTTATAGATCCACTTGGAAATCACTACAGACTTCCCCTTCGGTCTCGAAACAATATCCCACACATCATTCTTCATGATGGATCGATATTGTTTTGTCATGGAATCTTGCCAAACCTGTTGACTTGTTGCTTCTCCATGACAAGAAGGCTCGATCTCAATGATGTGGCTCATAACCGAAATGTAGCTCGAAAATCTTTGTGGTCTCTTTCTCTCTCAGAATGTACCTCAAGGAAGCATGTCCCTCTGCCTCGTGTAGAGTTTGTTGAGACCAGGAATTCCTTTTATGGCCTACTACAATGTATCTGGGAACATCAACTAGAGCTACGGGATCAACTTGATCAACTGGATCAATAATTCTCTCCCTCTGAACTATTGAAGGGGGAGAAGGTAATGTCTCTTCATTCTTTTCTCCATCAATCTCCATCTAAGATTCTATGGATCTTCAAAATTCTATCTCTTCCTCAAAGGTGACATCTATGATCGCCCTGATCTGTCTCTGAACAAGGATGTATATCTGGTATGCCTTTGGAGATTCATTGTACCCCACAAATGTACCCTTTCTTCCTGAAGGGTCTAGCTTGGTCCTCTTCTCCTTGGGTACATGAATGTATATTGGACACCCAAATATCCTAAAATGTCCAACCTCGGGATTCACTCCGGTGACAGCTTCTTCGGGAGTCATATTCTTTATAATCTGATGAGGACTCATGTTCTGAACATACATTGTTGTCATGGATGCCTCTACCCACAGAATCATAGGTAGATTTTGATCATGTATCGTCGCTTTGGTTTCCTCAATAATGGTTTTGTTCTTCCTCTCTGCAACTCCATTTTTCTAAGGTTTATACGGAACGTTGTACTCCCTCTTTATCCCTACCTCAATACAGAAATCATTGAAATACCTGGATGTGTACTCTCCTCCATTATCTGATCTCAGTGCCTTGATCCTCCTCTCGGTCAAGTTCTCAACCTGAGCTTTAAACTCTTGAAATATCACAAGGACTCCATCCTTGGTTTTCAAGAAGTAAGTCCACATCTTCCAAGAGGGATCATCGATGAAGAGCACATGGTACAAATATCCATTGAAGGAAGCAACAGACATGGGTCCACAAAAATATGAATGTATCAGGTCCAAGATTATTTTGGATCTATTGTCACTGCTCAATAAGGACCCCTTTGACATTCTTAGGGTTAGTAGGTTAGTGTAGTTAGGGTTTCAATTGAAAAGTATTGAGAGTGTTTAGATCAATTTCTTACTTCAACGTTGGAGGACTTAGATCAATGCCTTAGGGTTTAATGGAGTCATAAATGAAGGACGCAAGAGTTGAAGGAGGTGATATTTTAAAGGACTAGAGGGATAAGTTTTCAAGTGTTGCTAAATCAGGGGTTCAAAATCATAACCCTAGGGGAGAGAGGCTCACTCCAGTGTTTCCAAAGTAAGGCCTCATGCTCTCTCCTCCTTCCCAGCAAACAACTAGCTCAGATGAAATACAAAATCAAGATAAGAGGGCTTGAAGAGGGAGAGTGTTGCTAAGGCAAGGCTCTTTCATCAAACCCTAAAAGAAAACGGTCCTAGGTGTAGATGACCTAGGCCTGGGACGTCCCCGTCCTCTTGAAGTCAAAATGGTACAACTAGCTAAAGGGAGGAAGAAAAAGGAGTGTAGCTGTGGATAGGCTCTCTTCTTCTTCTTCACTGGCTAAAATCTTTTCTATCAGGGGACATGATACAAGGACCTACTTGTGTGCTTGTCACCTAGGGTTTTTATTCAGCAAATTATAAATACATGTAAGAAAATAAGACTACAACCATTCAATCAAGAAGTTTTGCAGAAAAATACTTACAATTCATCAAGAAATAATCA
>SNQJ01S0000307.1:465870-480352 GCA_010110895.2 Picea sitchensis
CAGAGCCTAGAAAAGGTCTCTACCTTTAGAAGTACTACACCTAGTTATGCATTTTTTTTGGTAGGAGTAGCATAGGTTGTTTAATACAAAAGAAAATAGTTCAATTTTCCAAAGTTCCTTCTTTGATATTTCCTTGAAATTTTATCAGTTTCCATCTACATTGTAAAACAAAAAGCGCATTCTAAGAAACTTTTTGCATTTTGGGATCTTGGACTACTTTACTTTGAAAAGTTTTCAATTGCAAAGATTTAAAATCCATTTTTCAAATAGTAGAACCTAGTTTGCTTTTGAACAAATGCTTTAATGCTTTTATTTGTTCTCTTTCATCTCCTGTAAATACTATAAGTTGCACGTATGTACCCTTTTGAGTAAATAAAGCCAATTAAAATCAACAATTAACACTTAAAATATATTAGACCTTTGTTTGTAGGGTTCACCAAGTAGTCTAGGTTGTAGGGCCTCAAAATAGGTGTGGAGGGGAAACAATTCAAGGTCTCTTAAAAAAACATAAGAGTCTATGATAGGGAGTGTTATATTCTAGTTTCTCTATTTTCGATTGGCATAACTTTTCTTCCTTACAGACAATTGTATGCTTGATTTTTCATTAGGAACTTTTTAGTTTGTTCTATGTGTTTCATGCTAGCTCAAACTTAGAGTGTTAGTTGATCATTTCACAAGGTGGAAGATTAACAACTCCATCATTTGCATAGGCTTCAGGGCCTTCCACCAATTACTTTGGAACCACCTCTGCCACTATTGAGGCATAGGCTACATCAAGAGGGTTCATTTGAAGCGACCAGGCCACATGAAACTATACCCAAGCCAACTCCTAGAGAATACTTTCGTACACCGGAGGACTCCATTATTTCTTACCTTGAAGTTGAAGGCTTCAGGCTCGCAAACCCTTCGATCAATGAATTATCAACACCAGTTCTTATTTAGATATTCCCACTTGAGGTGACTTCACTTGAACGCCAATTCGTTAGATGAGCGATGATGGAAGAAACTAGTACTACTTCTTTTGGGAGTCCTCATACTCCCATATTGGCTGTCATGGGGGGAGGTGTCGTTCCTCCTCCACCACCTCCACCCATTAGGACTACGATTTTCCAGACACCCACTACTTCGGGAAATGGAACAATCCCTTCAACGACTCTCACCACTGTTCCTTCTATCCATAACGTATCTAGTGCTCCCTTTTCATATGGGATGCTAAGTTTTGACTCTAGTTCAATCCTATCCTACTCTACTCTACATACTATTGGTTTGGGGGAAGGGAGCTATAATTATCCCTTACAAGGATCTTTCGTGGGCTCTACTTCCCCATTCAAAGCTATCCCTTATGGTGGGGGTCATATTCCCCCCTCCCTCCCCTTCGCTTGGAGACATTTTCCAATAGTCGATCAAGCCTAACACCAACTCTAGTTTGTTTAGTGGGGGGATTCATGGACCTCAGTACTACATGAATTTGGTAGGATCTATTCCTTTTTCTTTGTTCAGTGCATTTGAAAATAATGCTTTCTCATCATCTACTTTCTCAGCAGGGGGAAACATCATTTTTTGTCAACCAAACCCTATGCAAGATTTCATTCCTTTGCAGGGAGTGATGATGGGAGTTTACTCCTCACAAGGTCTTGGAAATCCTTGGCAGGGCTCGCTTCCTTCGCAAGGGATGTCAATCGGGGGAAACCCCTCCCACACATAGTGGAACCCCAATCATGGTTCAATACATATTCCAGGAGGGTCATATGGGGGAATCCCCAACAAAGGTCCTTGGAACATTGTGCAGGGATTAATCCCTACAAAAAGCATGCCATCAAACTACGAGAATCAACTAACGATGAAAAATCAAACGAAAACTCCTTTTACTTGACATGGCCACCATGGTTTCTACCAAAACCTTGCCCAAAAACCAAACTTTTCTTGGCAACCTAGTGCCAGCCAAAATCTAGGCCCCTCTTTTCTTTTGAATATTCCACAACCAAGACTACCTTTCTTGGAAACTCTACATTTTCTAGACTTGTCGAGACTTTTGAATGACCTGATATGTCATGATCCACATTTTCTCCCCCATGCCGACTAAGTTTCCCTTAGACATCCCTAAGTTTGAAGGAAATCCTGGTAAGGAACTAGGTGATCATGTTACGACATTTCATTGATGGTTCTCATCAAACTCGTTAAAGGATGATTTCATTCAGTTGTGTTTGTTTCACCACACTCTTATAGGGGGTGCCGCAAAAGCATATATCGAGGTCTCTAGATCAAATTACACTTATTTTAAAAACTTGGAAATGGTATTCTTAAACCATTTCCAGTTACCGGTAATATACGATGCCAACACTGAGTTGTTGGCCAACTTCGAGAAAACAAAATCCGACCATGTCTCGGATCATATTCGAGAATGGCAGTGACAAAATAGTTGGATCAAAGTTAAGTTCCCTCCCACATTTTTTCTCAAGTGGTTCCTAAAGTCCTTGGTGCTTTTTGTATCCAAAGACATCATTATGTCTTGGGATTTTTTCCAAAGAAGAGGCTATCATGAGATCCCAACAACTGGAGTTAATTTACTCTCAATAGAGTATGTTGTACGAGATCCTGCCCAATTAACCATGGTCAACTTTCAAGATGATCAAATAGAAATATGGGCCTCACGCTGATGGCATGGTAGGCTCAGAATAGAGCAAGTCGACATATCAGTTGACTAATCAGTTACAACAGTTATCGATTCAAGAGATTTTGTCCAACCAAACTCCTATTTTGGTTGCCCCCGTAACCCAAATGTCAGATGTACACAATGTGCAATTGAAAAATACCAAGGGTAACGAGCAAACCAATGGAAAGAGGAAATATAAAAATATGAAGGGTAAAGGGGATAAGAAGGCTGCGAATAATGCCAGTGAGGGAAAAAATGAAAAGAGTAAGGTGAAGTTTATGTGTAAGCTTTGCACGGACAACCACTTGACTAACAAATTCCCTCAGCTATAGGAAACCCAAATTTTATTGGCACAACAATATCTTGTTGTGTTGACCAACACTTTTCCACAAGGGAATAATTTGACTCAAGCTTCCTCATCCATAAATGCACTGTTAATATTATGGTAGTTGTGGGAGGTATTTACCTCCACGTGTGAACCTGATGAGAATAGAAGACTCCGGGAAGCAAGAGAAACACTAATGAATTGGATAATAACCCTATAAGCCTTGTCGGCTAAAGAAGATAATTTATATTAGGCTATTAGCCTTCAAGAGAAGAAGTCAGTCATAATTAATAATAATATACTGAACAGACACATACCCAGAAGGAGAAGTCGGCCCTAGCAAACTGGCAGGATTACTATAAATACAAGGCACTGGTTCTCATTTGCAACATCTCAGAATTGCAGTTTCCCAGTTGGTGTGCACTGCAGTTGCAGTCTGGTGCGCAAGTTAGAAGGAGGGCTGCAGGTGCCGCTGCAGCAGCAACTAGTTTCAGTTTTGGCTTGAATATCTCTTGACCAGGGTTTGGACTATCTGATCATCCTTTTGTGATGCGTTTTCCTTGGGGATTGATGTGCTACTCTTTGTTTGGCTATCTAGCTTAGGGTTTTCTTTCGGAGGAATTCTCAGTCAAGGTTAAGGTGCTCGGAGGGAGGCTTCGGCCTATGGTTGGGTGACGAACGTATCATCAATGGTAAAATGAGCACACAATATTCTATATTCTAACAGGTTATGGACCCACACCCCTTCAGTCAGCCTAAAACGTTGGAAGGAAACATAGCCACTAGACATTGAGCTCATTGAGGAACTGTCACTAGGGTTACTAGCAGGAGCAGTTTCCAGAAGCACTAAAGCTAGGGTTACTAGAAGAAGCAGTTGCAGAAACCCTAAACCTCTTGTCGAGGAACCTTAAGTGACGATATTGACCTAATATCTGGATAGATCAGTGCACCCTAGCCCAGCGCATCTCTTGGTGTTAGTAACAATTGTGGTATCGGGGTTTCAAAGGGTAAGAGAGTCGAGATCTTTCGAGTCTCGAAATACCGATGGGATCCTAGCCGTTGACCTTGGCAGGACACGCGTCAGACATCAGAAGGAGAGTCGGGGTTTTAGTTCATCGGAGGATCGGATTTTTTGGAGGCAGGAAACTCTTACATGAATGAATTGCGATAGGTGATTTCCCAACTGGATCAGAGCCATCCATCGGCAAAGACACATGGCGAGAGATCCCGCAGAGTCGGGGATCGAGGAACTGAAAGTCCCATGCACATGACAGTGGGAATCGTGATATCCCGATACGTGATTTCCCAATGGAGATAAGTATCGTAGTAGAGGATAGGTGTTAGAAGGACAATCCTTGTAGGGAAACAACTCCAAGTGGCATCGGCATATCGCGAACTCGGAGGTTCGTGATTTAGAGTTGGAAAGATTTGCGCCCAGAGTTGCGAGGTCATGAGAAGCGATATCTTGGAAATCGCCAGAATAGTGTGTGGGATGACAAGAGCAAGTGGAATACAGGTGGTAGGCTATCGTGAGTGTGGAGGATGCATGCTCGTTGACATATCAAGCCATGAAGTCCCGATGGAGAATATGGTTGAGGGCATATGGTAGCGGCCACGTAGACCAGGGCCTAGTCGGAGGGCTAGCACGAAAGGTGGATCGACAATCGTAGAATCGCGAGTCTCGAGGACTTATGTATCGAGACATCGAAAGCACCGAAGCCCCGACAGAGGTTTGGATCTAGTCATATTAGTGATGGTCGTATGGACCATAGTATAGTCAGGAGGGCTAACCCATATATGCGCTCATCGGAGAATCAGTGATCGGGAATTCAGAGGGTCAAGAATTATTGACAACGGGGAACGCAAAACGCCGAAACCTGATGCAGAGTCGGGAAAAGGTCACGGTGAATTTCAGAAAGCCGTGAGGAAAGAAGAAGAGACCTGTGGGCTAGGTCGGGTGTCCATCAAGGATTCCACTAGGGGATCCAAAAAGATGCTTCGTCTCAACAAAAAGGAGAAAGAGGGTGGTTGAGGCCTCACGTCACCCATTTATTGCAGAATATGGAGGTCCTGGCTGAAATTTACCCAGGAGGGTCCCTTGTACTGGTTTTCTTCAAGAAAGCCACGCCGAGTCTCCAACTCACCAGAGGAACCTACACACACCAGGTCAATATTCAAGGGGCCCATCTACCCCCCTGGTGCGAGCCATGCCGAGTTAAAGAGGCGTGTGACAGGGGAGCAGAGGGAAAATTTGATTGAGGCAGACTGACAGCCCATCCTAATAGATAAGCTCCTCAATTTCAAGCATTAAATTCATGATATGATCGCACCTTTAGCGCCTGAGTCAGTTCCAAGTATATGTAGGCATTTCTGCCATTTTTGTAAGGATCGATGGTTGAGCAGAGCTCCCGGTTGTAAATTTTTAATGAAGCACTATTATCCTGGTTATGCATGAAATTTGGAGACTTCTTGCCTTATGAATGCCAGTTTCTTTCATGTCTTTGTTTCCACTGTGTTAGAGCAACTCGGAATTGGAGGATCCAGTCGAGTTGTAGCTATTATAGGATGATGTTGTAATGGATCACTATAATAGTTACGGAGCCTCTAATCGGTTCTAGTGATTTCTCTAATGATGAATGACTTGGAATTGGAGGATCCAGTCAAGTCTTCCATTCAGTTTCTTGAAGCCCTAAACCAGGAGGATCCTGCTTTCAGAGTTTTTCCCCTGCAAACCGCTGCAAGCCTGTTGCCTAGAGTTGTTTGTTCATTTTCTCTTAAGTCTTCCACCTGTTCATCTTTTAACCAAATCACTGGCTGAAGTTAGGATTCCAGACCTCCTTTGTTCTTTACATACCAGACCCAGTCCCTGAGTTAGAGTGATACCTCCTCGAGCCATTATATCCATTTGATCACCCCTTATAAAAAAATCGTGACATTAAACTGATGGGTGTCGGGCTCTGCTCCTACAAGCAATCCAAGAGTGACTTCCGGCGCTAACATTGCTGGCACCGTTGCTGGGGATGAAGTTGAATATTTTCCCCGAGATTGAACGACAATGACTAACTGATTCTGAAGGTGCATCAGAAATCAAAATTATCAAGATTGTTAATTTGCACCTGGCGACTCCATTGTGACGACTCCACTGGGGAAAACCCGCTCTGTTAATTGTGGCTTTCAGAGGTAGGCATATGCGGTCTCATCCACAGCTGCCTCTAGGTATACCTGAAACATATCTAGAGGCAGTGCTCAGAAAGGGAAAGGCCCCTGAAGAATAAGCGTCCATCACCGAACTAGGTAATCCACCATATTCTTCTATTGGAGCTCCTTTTTCTCCTCCTCAGTTATTTGACAATCCTGTCTCTTCAGTTTCCCACTTCTTAAATTTTGGGAGTGTTCCTGTTGAGTTTTCCTCTCCTGGTCTGGGACCAGAGGGACAAGACTTTGTCACTCCCCTACCCCCTGAAGCTATACCCTGGCATAGACCCAGGACCATAGAATATTTCCCTACGCCTAGCTTAACCACTCCTGCACAAAGAGGAACACCCATTGACTTGAGCTCAATAGCCTTCTCCTCAAATCACCTCTTGTTTCCCACTCCAATTCGAGACTCATTCTCAGTAACCCCTTTGCGAACTCCTTCTCCTCCAAGTTCTCCTCCACCTAATATCCCTATGGATGGTGCTAATCCCCCTTTGAATAGAATGGATGCCATAGTCACTTTCAGATACGCTCCCTTAGTCCTACCTCATCCTATGAACCCTCTCCCTGTTGGAGATTACTTGAAATATATGCCCAAGTTTACTGGGGAAGGAGACATAACTGTTGAAGAGCACCTAGCTTCTTTTTACAGTTATGCAGACAACCTCAATATTGAAAATGAAGATGTATTGATGAGAGTTTTCGTCCAGAGTCTGGATGGCGAGGTGAGGAAGTGGTTTAGAGGATTGGCTCCAGGATCTATTGTCGGGATTGAAGCTGTGGATAGTGCTTTCCTGAGGTAGTGGGGAGATAGGAAGGATTTTATGTATTACATGATAGAGTTTGGGTCTTTGAAGAAGATGGATGGAGAGTCCATTTCTGGATTCTCCAAAAGATTCAATAAGATGTATAATAAAATCCCTGCCGAGATAAAGCCTTCAGAAGCCTCTGCCAAAATTTCTTATGGTAGTGCGTTTGGCCCCGATTTCTGCCTGTTATTGAGATAAAGGAGAGCCACCTCCTTGGTGAAAATGAAAGATACATCCATAGAAGTGGAATCTAATGTATTAGTAGTTGACAAACTGAGGAGCAAGGCCGATGCAGATAGGAGAAAGAGAAGATCGGAAGCCTTGACTTCTGACCCATCGGTGTCCCACCCTCAAGTTGACGAACTGACCAAGATGGTGAGGTCTCTGTCTGCAAAGATGGAAAAAATGAGGGTGGAAGGGAGGAAAGAATACAAAGTCCCCCAAAACACCGAAAATGGGGGAGGTTTCAGGAGGCCAAACAATTTTGTTCCCACGAATGTGCAGAGAGACAGGGGAAGAGACAGAGAAGACCAGAAAATTCAGGCGCCTTTCCAAAACAATTTTGTGACTGAAGGAGGAGAAGAGGAGACAAATGATCTCGATCCTGAAATCCATTGCTTCGGAGATACTCCTCCTTTTCCTCATCTCACTCAATCTGCATATGAGGAATCTCTCATGGACATTCAGCTAAATGAGCTAAGAAAGGGAGACAAGGGCAGCGGTGGCCGAGGTAGGTATAACCTGAGGTCCGACAAGAAGACAACAACACTTGATGTTCCTGAGAAATCCACTAGAACAGAGAAACCTACTAATGAAGTAGCAAATCGCCACAGAGGTAAGAAGGCTCAACCCTTCTCTCCCATTGTCCACAATCATGTTCCTGAAATAAAAGAAATTCCAAGGCCTACATCTTCTTTTAACTTCGAGCATGAGATCCAAAAGATCACGATTCATGTTCCCCTCACTGAGCTAATTAAACATGGAGAATTTAAAAAATGCTTCTCTAAGATTTTGTAGTCTAAGGCCTCATGCCTTCCCACAGACTCCATAAACCTCCAAGATGAAAAGCCAGCAGTTGTCCTAGGCCCCATGGTAGAAGATAGAGATGATTCATCCCCTCCCTTCTACACATCCCTGAACATCCATGATAAGGTGTTGCACAACTGCTTGATGGATTCAGGGGCTTCTCACAACCTCATGCCCAAAACTGTCATGGAAGAGTTAGGCCTAGAAGTCACCCGAGCCTATCATGACCTCTATTCTTTTGACTCCAGGAGAGTTTAGTGTCTTGGAGTTATTAAAGACCTAGTTGTAACCTTGTTTCAACTGCCTATGAAAAGTGTGGTCATGGATATTGTAGTGGCCGATGTCCCCCCCAAGTTCGGTATGTTGTTATCGAGATCATGGATAAAAAGGCTGGGGGGAACCTTGCAGATGGACCTCACATATGCTACTATTCCACTGTTTGGAGGAGAGCATAAAAGACTATACAGGGAAGCTCAATTGGCTTATATAATCAGTGATGAAGCCAACCCCACCAACCATCCCATTTTCTCTTTAGACACTGATTTAGGTTCCAGTGTGCTTCAACTCACTCATGCTCCCAAACCCCCTCTTAGACTCAAAAATCCGCCCACCATTTCCCCTAAACTTCCTCCCTTCATCACCCCCGTCTGTAAATTGTTCTTTGATGGAGCCTCTTCCAGGGAAGGTGCTAGAGTTGGGGTGGTTTTGGTGTCACCTGCTCAGGAAACCATATCTATGTCATACAAATTAGAGTTCGAAGCTACCAACAATGTGGCAGAGTATGAGGCTCTTGTTCTAGGATTAAGAGTTGCGAGGGAAATGGGAATTTAGGAAGTAGCAATGTTCGGTGATGCAGAGTTGGTGGTCCAGCAGATCAGGAACGCTTATCAGGCTAAGAATCCTCGACTCAGAAGCTACAGAAATGAGGTATGGGACCTAGTCGACAGTTTCTTCTCAGCATTCAAGATTTCATTTATCCCAAGAGAGAAGAACACAATGGCAGATTCCTTGGCTACATCGGCTAGCAATTTCAAAGTACCCTTGCAGCCCAAGTTCAGATATGAGGTGGAAGTAAAATACAGGCCCTCCATACCTAACAATGTCAAACATTGGAAGGTGTTTGAGGATGATCTCAAGATCAAGAAGTTCTTGGAGGCTATCGAAGAATTTTCAGAGATGCATATCGACCAAGACTCTGTCTCTGAAGAAAATCTTGATGGGGGTAATTTTCTGAATAAAATTGCAGAGCGTGACATTGTACAGCTGCCCAGCAACCATATTCCCAGAGGACTGGTTCCTTTGGAAAGGATTTTCGATAGAAATTATGTATCATTAAAGGGAGAGGTCTCGGAGGATGACACTGGTACTATTCAGTGCAACATTGGGACCGGGGATGAGCCCAAGCTTATCAAATTATCAAGAAGTTTGACAGAGGAGAAGAGGTCTGAATACATTGAACTCTTGAGGGAATTTGCTGATGTGTTTGCCTGGGCTTACGAAGACCTCAAAACCTATGACACCTCTTTCATCGAGCATAAAATTCCATTAAAAGAGGAGGAAAAGCCATTCAGGTAGAAGCTGAGACAAATCAATCCCATGCTGCTGCCTATCATGGAGAGGGAAGTGAAGAAGATGCTTCAAGCTCAAATCATTGTTCCACTGAGATATTCAGAGTGGGTGGCCAACTTGGTACCAGTAAGGAAAAAGAATAGAGAGATCCGACTCTGTGTAGACTTCAGAAACCTAAACAGGAGCTCATGAAAGGATAACTACCCCTTGCCAAAGATGGAACATATATTGCAGAAGGTGACGGGAGCTTCCAGGATGTCGTTGATTGATGGTTTCTCTGGCTACAATCAGGTCTCTGTTCTGCCTGAAGACAGGGAAAAAACAACATTCACCACTCCATGGGGCACATTCATGTATTCCAAGATGCCATTTGGACTGATGAATGCAGGGGCAACATTCCAGCGTTCCATGGACATAGATTTCGTTGGGGAAAAGAATAAATTTTTGGTCATCTATCTGGATGACATCACAGTGTTTTCAAATTCTGATAAAGAACATTGTCGTCATCTCAGGAAAGTTTTCTTGAAATGTAGAAAGTTTGGCATTTCATTAAACCCCAAGCAATATCTATTCGCCATGAAAGAGGGAAAGTTACTAGGCCACATAGTATCAACAGAAGGAGTCAGGATTGATCCCAGCGGAGTTGAGGCGATGCAAGCCTTACCAATCCCAAGGTCTAGAAAGGAGGTCCAATCTTTCCTCGGTAAGATTAATTTTCTAAGGAGGTTTGTGCCTAACTTTGTTGAGGAGGTAAATCTTATAACAACCATGTTAAAGAAAGAGAATGAAGTAAGATTGACCCCTCAATCGCGGCATTCCTTTGAACAAATCAAGAAGGCCCTGACTGAAGCTCCTATGCTTATCAGTCCCGACTACTCAAAGGATTTCCTTATTTTCTCCTTTGCCTCACCTGACATAGTGGCTACTATTCTATTACAGACAAATGACAGTAGGCTAGAGCATCCTATTGCTTATTTCAGTCGAGCATTGAGGGATGCCGAAGTCAGGTATGACACTATGGAAAAGCAGGCTTATGCTCTAGTAAAATCTCTTAAAGCTTTTAGAACCTACATCCTGCAGTCAAAGATCATCGCCTATGTCCCCTCGGCTGTTGTTAAATACATTCTTATTCAGCCTCATATGGATGGGAGAAGGAGTAAATGGATAGCCAAAATCCTGGAATTCGACCTGGAGATAAGGCCCACCAAATTGATCAAAGGGCAAGGTTTAGCCAAGCTGTTGGTTGAAACAAACTGCCAAGCGTTGGGGATAAGTTTCATCAACGAATGCTCATGTATTCAGCATGATCAACTGCCTGATATAGACCATCAAAGGGAGCCCCCATTGGCTCGATGTCCTTGGTATAATTATGTCATACACTTTCTACAGGAGCTGCGGCCTCCAGACGGCCTGCAAAGAAGCAAAGCAAGAGATCTAAAGATCAAAGCAGTCAGATACTGCCTGATCGATCAAGTGTTATATTGGAAATACCCGCTGGGGGTGGTTTTAAAATGCATAAGTCCACCAGAAGCCGAGATGATCGTGGCTGAATTTCACAATGGCCTGTGTGGAGGGCACCATTTCTGGAGAGCCACAGCCCACAAAATCCTCAGGGCTGGGTACTACTAGTCTACCGTGTTCACTGATGTGTGCAAGAGGGTCAGATCCTGCATCAAATGTCAAAAATTTGCAAGAAAGAAGAAACTCAAGTCTCTGTCGTTAAATCCGGTGGTGATTTTAGGGCCTTTCCAGCAGTGGGGCCTAGATTTCATTGCAGAAATTCACCCTGCCTCCAGTGGGTAGCACAGGTGGATCCTGACCGCTACAGATTTCTTTACCAAGTGGATTGAAGCTATCCCCACCAGGAGTGCTTCCCACAAGGTAATCATTGGATTCTTGGAGGACCTCATCACAAGGTTCGACTGCCCAAGTAAGATTGTCACTGATAATCCAACCGCTTTCGGGTCTGAGCCATTAGCCAAGTTCTGTGAGCAGTTCGGGATTAAGATGATTCACTCCACCCCATATTATCCACAGGGCAATGGTTTAGCAGAATCCTCCAACAAAAGTTTAATAAGGATCATCAAAAGGTTGTTGGAAGACAACCAAAGGGCTTGGAACTCAAAGCTTAAATTCACCCTATGGGCTGATCGGGTAACTACAAAGAGAGCTATAGGTCTCTCCCATTTCCAGTTAGTCTATGGAGCCAAAGCCTTCTTCCCTTCTCAGCTAGCCATCCCTATAGAGAAATTCCTCCAGGACCACCAGGAGGAGTCTGATGACATGATCAAAAGGATTCATCAGCTAGTAGAGGTCTAGCAGGCTAGGGAGTAGACATTGGATAGGATTCAGGACCATCAGCAGAAGATCAAGCAAGGATTTGATAAGAAGGCCAAGAAGGAGCGGTTCCAAACAGGAGACCTGGTACTGAAGTGGGATGCTCCTAAACAAGATAAGGGAAAACATAGCAAATTTGAAGCCCTGTGGATTGGTCCTTTCAGAATCTCCGAGACTTTCTCAAATAACACGTACAGGCTGCGAGATTTGGAAGGTGAAGAATTTTTTAGCAGCCCAGTGAATGGGCATTTCCTAAAAAAATATTTTGCTTGAGCCTCCAAGTGGCTCCTATATTTGTAAATATTGCCTTTTCTGTTCTTTGTTTTTGTTTTTGTTTTTGTTTCGGCTTAGTAGGTGACTCCATAGCCCAATGGATAGGGCACTGGAACTGCAAAATAAGTCCTTAGATCATCACAGGGACGAATCTATCCCCAATGGAGCCTAATGTTAGTAACAATTGTGGTATCGGGGTTTCAAAGGGTAAGAGAGTTGAGACCTTTCGAGTCTCTAAATACCGATGGGATCCTAGCCGTTGACCTTGGCAAGACACGTGTCAGACATCAGAATGAGAGTCGGGGTTTCAGTTCATCGGAGGATCGTAGTTTCTGGAGGTAGGAAACTCTTACATGAATGAATTGTGATATGTGATTTCCTGACTGGATCAGAGCCATCCGTCAGCATAGACACATGGCGAGAGATCCCGCAGAGTCGGGGATCGGGGAACTGAAAGTCCCATGCACATGACAGTGGGAATCGCGATATCCCGATACCCGATTTCCTGATGGAGCTAAGGATTGTAGCAGAGAACATGTGTCAGAAGGACAATCCTTGTAGGGAAACAATGCCAAGTGGCATTGGCATATCGCGAACTCGGAGGTTTATGAGTTATAGCTGCAAAGATTTGCGCGCAGAGTTGCGAGGTCACGAGAAGCGATATCTTGGCAATCGCCAGATTAGCATGTGGGACCACAAGAGCAAGTGGAATACAGGTGGCAGGCTATCGCGAGTCCGAAGGATGAATGCTCGTTGACATCTCAAACCGCGAAGTCCCGATGGAGAATATGGTTGAGGGCATATGGTAGCGGCCACGTGGACTAGGGCCTAGTCGAAGGGCTAGCACGAAAGGTGCATCAACAATCGTAGAATCGCGAGTCTCGAGGACTTATGTATCGAGACATCGAAAGCGTCGAAGCCCGGATAGAGGTTTGGCTCTAGTCATATTAGTGATGGTCGTATGGACCATAGTATAGTTAGGAGGGCTAACCCATATACGCGCTCATCGGAGAATCGGTGATCGGGAATTCAGGGGGTCAAGAATTATTGACAATGGGGAACGCGAAACCCCAAAACCCGATACAGAGTCGGGAAAAGGTCACGGTGAAGTTCAGAAATCCGTGAGGAAAGAAGAAGAGACCTATGGGCTGGGTCGGGTGTCCATCAAGGATTCCACTCGGGGATCCGAAAAGCTTCTTCGGCTCAGCATAAAGGATAAAGAGGGTGTTTGAGGCTTCATGTCACCCATTTATTGTAGAATATGGAGGTCCCAGCTGAAATTTACCCAGGAGGGTCCCTTGTACTGGTTTTATTCAAGAAATCCACGCCAAGTCTCCAACTCACCAGAGGAACCTGTACACGCCAGTTCAATATTCAAGGGGCTCAGCTACCCCCCTAGCGCGCGCCATGCCGAATTAAAGAGGCGTGTGACATGGGATCAGAGGGCATATTTGATTGAGGCAGACTAACAACCCATCCTGATAGATAAGCTCCTCAATGTCAAGCATTAAATTCATGATATGATCGTGCCTTTAGCGCCTTAGTCAGTTCCAAGTATATGTAGGCATTTCTGCGATTTTTGTAAGGATCGATGGTTGAGCAGAGCTCCCGGTTGTAAAGTTTTAATGAATCACTGTTATCCTAGTTATGCATGAACTTTGGAGACTTCTTGCCTTATGAATGCCAGTTTCTTTCATGTCTTTGTTTCCACTGTGTTAGAGCAGCTCGGAATTGGAGGATCCAGTCGAGCTGTAGCTATTATAGGATGATGTTGTAATGGATCACTGTAATAGTTACGGAGCCTCTAATCAGTTCCTGTGATTTCTCTAATGCTGAATGACTTGGAATTGGAGGATCCAGTCAAGTCTTCCATTCAGTTTCTTGAAGCCCTGAACCAGGAGGATCCTGCTTTCAGAGTTTTTCCCCTGCAAACTGTTGCAAGCCTGTTGCCCAGAGTTGTTTGTTCATTTTCTCTTTAGTCTTCCATCTGTTCATATTTTAACCAACTCACTGGCTGAAGTTAGGATTCCAGACCTCCTTTGTTCTTTACATACTAGACTCATTCCCTGAGTTAGAGTGATACCTCCTCGAGCCATTATCTCCATTTGATCACCCCTTATAAACAAATCGTGACATTAAACTGATGGGTGTCGAGATCTGTTCCTGCAAACAATTCAGGAGTGACTTTTGATGCTAACACTTGGTACACTTAGAAGGCCAAGACGTGAAGTTTGGATTTCTGGTCAAATCTAGGGTTTGACCAAGTCAAGCAAGCCATGACAAACTCTATGA
>SNQJ01S0000307.1:485021-501006 GCA_010110895.2 Picea sitchensis
GATGCATTTGCCGCAAGCATGAACACAAGGAAGGAGTACCCGACATTTGAATAACTTTGGACTTGTTGTGCTCAAGAAGAATCAAGGATCAATGCAAAAGAGAAACCTCAAAAGAAGTACGATGATCAAGCCTTCACAGCAAGTTTCAAGAACTTCAGGAACAAAAGGAAGTTTGGTTCAAGGAGGAAGCCAAATCAAGAGAAAGACATTTCAGAAATACAATGCTTCAACCGTCAAAAGTACGGTCACTACAAAAATCAGTGTCTCGAGCTAAAGAAAAGGAAGGAGAAACATGAAGCATCGATTGTCGAAGAAAAGGAACTGACAAAGAAGACTAAGCAGGATGGAAGAGACTTCTTCTACTAAAAGGTAACAACACCCTTCTTATTTCTTGTACATATCTTGCTTGCATCATCTTTATACGTAATGTGTTCCAAGAAGAACTATACCTATGAAAGAACAACAAGATAAGAATGAATATGATTAGATATTACACATGAAAGAAGGAAATATTCATGTGAAAGTTATTACAAGATAAGCAAAAATCAGAATCAATCCTTAAGAGACTTAGAAGTCAGACAGACTTATGACGAAAACTAAGACTGAAGTGTGGAATCTATTAGACAAGAGAGCCAATTATATATTCCATAAGACAATAAGGATGCAGATGGAAGCGTGGACTCTATTATATATTGTAGAAGACAATAATGACGGAGACGAAAGCATGGACTCAATCAGATGAAGGGAGCAAATTATATGCACTCTTACATGAAGCAAGGATCAGGGGGGAGCTAATCCTATGATCCATTGAAGATGATGAAATATATATATATTCATGGTAGCAGTCAGGACAGACAGTACGTGTTCAGTTCAACTACAGAAGAAGACCTCTTCAAAGAAAATCCTTAAAGTATTCCTGGTTGTCCATCCAGATCCGATGATGAAAGGTAGAAGTGGAATCTCTAGGGCATGGAATCTACAAGAAACTCCATGGACCCAAAAGTAAAAGAAGAACATAAAGATTCCAAGAAAGAAAAAGAAGAACCAGAACAACCAGTCATTGTATCAAGAATCACAAGATTACCATCCTGATATGAACTCCCTAAAAGCAATCAAGCAGAAGAACTGAAATTCGTGATGAAGAACAGTGTACGGAAGACTTATGAGTGAAAGCATTGCGAGATCCAGAACCAAAGTTTCTCCCAGATGGAGGGAGAAGACTATGATGATTGATTGTTCCAATACACCAGACTTATCTATATATAAGTCATTATATCATCCGCAACATCCATGAGTTGGAATTCTACATCAGATGAATGCAAAGAATATTCTCCAGAGAAAGAGCATATGAAGAGCAATCTCAAGACCTTGAGGCATACCAGAAAGAGACTCCTGTATGCAGATAAGAAGAAGACAACTTGGTGGAGAACCTCCAGTGCACAGTATAAGTGCGGTGAAGATTTCCTATAACATCAAGATGACTACTCAGAAGATCAAATCTCATGATCAAAGAAGAAGTACCACATGGATATGTTCCAGTTCTCCAACTATGATATACTCTACTGTTCAGATCTACATGAAGCCTTCACAGTGTTCCAGACTACAGTACAAGCATTTCATTATCCATGATAAAGTCCAGAAGGGAGAAAATGATTTCTCCAATACATATCTCCACAGATGAGCATATAAGCATACATTTTGGTAAAGCCTATATTCAAGATGAAAGAACGTGCATACTCAAGCTAGAGCTTGTGGAAATAACTCTCTTATATGGAAGGGAAGACTCTCCAAACTAGAAGAAGGTATGCAAACATTTATTTTTGTGATTGAAATAACTCTCCAGTTAGGAGGGAGCATTCAAAATGTCATTTATCTTTGTAATTGAAAAATAGTCCAGATTGGACAGATGCTTTCTTGTTCGGAAAGTGGATTGAGATTTCTGACGGACAGTGACTTCCCATTGTATTTAACATGGGAGGCAAACTGATT
This sequence comes from Picea sitchensis, assembly GCA_010110895.2. Classification (NCBI taxonomy): domain Eukaryota; kingdom Viridiplantae; phylum Streptophyta; class Pinopsida; order Pinales; family Pinaceae; genus Picea; species Picea sitchensis. The sequence goes on from SNQJ01S0000307.1 coordinate 487,011, forward strand.
GTCGATGTATCATAGACAAAGACTTCCCATTATGGGGAGTGGTCTAGGATAGTCATTTTTCTTGGTAGTCACTCTGAGTAGTGGTCAAGTAGAATGGTCTGCCACATCGGGCAGTCATTCTTTCGAAGTTCACAGTTGTGAGCAGTTTCGAAGAATCGTCCGTTTTGGAGGTTGATGCAGGACAGACATTCCTCGAGGGCNGGCAGACATTCTTTCAGATCTCATAGACGTGCGTGAAAGATTGGCCCAAATGATACAGTTTTTATCATAACATTGTTTCTATGCAGGATGCTCTCAGATGTTTGTTATGAAGACTGTATGACAATAGATGAGGACTATTGTGGTGAATATGTTTCACTGTTCGCAACCATACGTTGTTGATCAAGTAGTTGTGTGCTACTTGATGTGGTAGTTAACCATTGGATTGTAGTTATGTACTACTATGAATAGACACAGNCCATAGGGCAGACTCATTCTCTCCAGGTTACACTTTGTTAAGTGTTGGAGGAATGGCCCAGGGTAAGGAATGGTCCAAATATTTCTCGAGGGCAGACTCATTCTCTCCAAGTTACACTTTGTTTAGTGTTGGAGGAATGGCCCAGGGTGAGAAATGGTCCAGGCTCAGAAATCAGAAATAATCCTTCTTCCTTGGTTGAGAAGAATGGGGCAGATAGCCCATTGTTGATGTTCTATATTAAGGGCATACATTGTTTCATATCTCACATACGTGAGTGAAAGATTGGCCCAGATGATTATTGTTGATATTCTATACTAAGGGCAGACACTCTTTCAGATCTCACAAACGTGAGTGAAAGATTGGCCCAGTTGATTCAGTTTTTATCATAACATTGTTTCTATGCAGATGAAGACTACTGTGGTGGCAGACATTCTTTCAGATCTCATAGACGTGCGTGAAAGATTGGCCCAAATGATACAGTTTTTATCATAACATTGTTTCTATGCAGGATGCTCTCAGATGTTTGTTATGAATACTGTATGACAATAGATGAGGACTATTGTGGTGAATATGTTTCACTGTTCGCAACCATACGTTGTTGATCAAGTAGTTGTGTGCTACTTGATGTGGTAGTTAACCATTGGATTGTAGTTATGTACTACTATGAATAGACACAGGTGTGTTCTATCCTTGTCCTAATTGCCTTGAATACTATCAGCAGTTTATTGGAGATAATGACCATTCAGATGAATGATGAACAGAGATTCTCCAGATGGAAAACAGTTCAGAGCTTTTACTCCTCTTGTATCACTCTATGGTGAGAGTGACTTATCCAGCATCATATTTAAACTACTCAGATGAAGTATGGTTTTGAGAGATGATGCAGCTGATAGTGATGGTGATGCTCATGATCTAGTCATGAAGTAGTCTAGATGACTATATTGATTCTACCGGGTAAATGGTATGTTTTGTACTCAATTCCATTACCTATAAATACCTCTATAGCTAGGAGGGAGTGTTAATATTATAGTAGCTGCGAAAGGTATTTACCTCTACATGTGAACCTGACGAGAATAGAAGACTCCGGGAAGCAAGAGAAACCCTAATGAATTGGCTAATAACCCTAGAATCCCTTTCGGCTCAAGAAGATCATTTATATTAGGCTATTATCCTCCAAGAGAAGAAGTCGGCCAGAAATAATAATAATATACTGAACAGACACATACCCAGAAAGATAAGTCGGCCCCAGCAAAACTGGCAGGATTACTATAAATACAGGGCGCCAGTTCTCATTTGCAGCATCTCAGAATTGCAGTTCTGAAGTTTGGTGCGCACTACAGTTGCAAGTTTGGTGCGCAGGTTTGGAGGAAGAGCTAGTGCAGCTGTAGCAGTAACAAGTTCTCAGTTTTGGCTTGAATATCTCTTGGCTAGGGTTTGGGACTATCTGATCAGCTTTTGTGATGCGCTATCCTTGGGGATTGATGCACTACTCTTTGTTTGGCTATCTAGCCTAGGGTTTGCTTCTGGAAGAATTCTCAGTCAAGGTTAAGGTGCTCGGAGGGAGGCTTTGGCCTGTGGTTGGGTGACGAGGGTATCGTCAATGGTAAAATGAGCACACCATCTTCTATATTCTAACAGTAATCAGGGTTGAGTTCATAGGAAATGAGATATGGATCATATAAACAAAGAAATAAAAGTTTTCAAATTTCAAATAGTGAATTACTAGAGGATGGCTTCTTATTTCTAGATAAATTTTTATTTAGATCGGTGAAACAATTTCAGTTACAATGCCCAGCTCAATGGAGATTTGAAAGGTGGTTGAAGAGATGCAAAATTTGACGTAAGCTCTTAACAAAGTGGAAAAAGTTGTTCAAAATACCTTAAACCTGTAAGAAAGGATGCACACTTAATAAGGGAGGCAACCTTACTTTGGACCAAATTAAATTTTAGCACAAGTATGGCATTGGTCTGATCATTGGGCCTTACACTAGAAATTCCCACCATATTCAGGAAACATATCTCACTAGTTTGTTATATCTCTTGATACTTCCAACAAAGATGGAAGGTCCAAAATACTAGACCATACTGGTTTCAATAGAAAATATTAATTGTATGGCTCATGGAGGAGTCAACAAAACTTGGATTAAAATAAACTTTAATCTTTGTGTGATGACAATCTCAAAAAATTGTTTTAACATGTTTTAACCTAATTGGGAGAGCCCATAGATCTTAAGCGTTAAAACCAACACTCTGATACCATATGTAATGGCCCAAAATTATAAACAAGATAAATACAGAAACTACCTAGCTAAATAACCATTGATTCATAACACAAGGAAACCTCAAATAAATTTAAGAGTAGTGAGAGGAGAAGAACTTACCTAAAACCAACATACTTGTAATTCGGTGAGTTCAAAATGTAGTGATACCTTGATGTTCAACCTGATCATCCGCAACAGGAAGTGGTGGATGACTCTCCACCCAACAAACCCCTCAGTCATCACAATTGAGAGCCCCCAAGCCCTCAATCCTCTACTATGCCATCTCTTCTTATCCTTGTCCTCAAATTTCCCAATCAAAATGAGATGTCATTTTCTCCTTCTCCGTCTTTATATAGATTCCATCCATGATAAAGAACTTGATCAATTAATTCTTTATTATATTTTAGGGTTTCCCCATAATTACCATTAATTATTTTAGCCTTTTTCTTTTATTACCCAAAATATTTATTAATAAGTAATTATTATACTTCTTTAATATTATTATTCATCCATTTATTTAATAATAATATGGGGATGATCCCTTGAGGATAATTATTGTTCTTTCTTATTATTATTATTTATTTAAATAAATTATAGTAATATGGGGCATGACATTGTTTCCCTACTCTTTGAGTGGCTTGTTGTTGATCATTCTATCCCATTATGTCCCTCAACAAACTTTTTGTTATCCCTATGGAGTCTTCATTTTCACACCTCTTCTTCACAACTTTGATGACAATATTCTTCAATCTGATGAACATCTCTTCTTCTTTCAAGACTATAATTTTCTAATATGCTTGGTGGTAATGGTTTTTTCGATGTTGTTTTCCATATAATGACTCACTACCTCTAACCAAGATTTCATTGATTTAACATTTTTAAAGGCCTCTTTCCCTATGGAGTATGTTTTTTGTATCCTTGGTGGTAATGGATTTTTCAATGTTGCATTCCAAGTGAAGAATCGCTACTTCTATCGAAGACTTCATTGTTTTAACCCTCTTAATGACCCTCTTTGTGTCTCCTAAGTAATCTCCCCTACTTCAATGAATTTCTTATAGTAAATTAAATGATGAAGAGGTTCCTTGTTCTTAAATCTCTTTTCAAGGAAACATAAAAATAAACAAGCATAGACCATTGCAAAGTTTCTCCCATCATAGTGTCTTTTTGTGTACAGAATTTGTTATCAAATTTGAGATAGTTGCATAAGTGTATACAGAATTTGTTATCAAATTTGATATAGTTGCATAAGTGTCTAATGCTTAGTTCAACTAAGATGTTAGTTATTTCAATATTTTCTTGAAAAGCGACTTGAGAATAGGTTGTCTCATTGTTAGTGACTTTCCTATAAGAGACTCATTGATGACACGTTGAGTCTTCGCCAAGATTCCAATAATAATGTGCACCAATGTTTTAATGAATATGGAGTTGTTTATCAAGAAACCCTAATCACACCTTATGTTCCAGATAAAGATATTATTGTGTTGGACTTACAATATTTCAAAGGTTGAATATTTGATTCAACCAATGTCCTTAACACCCATTGTTTTCAAAAATATTCAAATATATATTAATACATTCCTTATAGTTCTTGTCACCCTTTAATCTAAAATTTGTGTTTATTCTGGTAGAAGTAAAGAGGATGTTCATTCATACAAGAAGAAAACCTCACACATCAATCACAATTTTTCCAATGGCATCGAAGGATATTGCAAATATCCTTGCAAAATCCTTTCACCATTATTATTTTAAGTTAATTTCTAAGACCAAGGAACTCTCCTTTGACGAGAGTTTCAATTAAGTTGGAGGATGTACAAATCTCTTTAAAAGACTTATATAAAAATTGCATCCAAATGGGAGACGTTGACCCCATTGTTTTTTTTTTTTCTTTTTAGTTGAGATACTATTTCTACTCTTATTTTAAAATTGAAATAAGAGATCTCTTTACATTTAAAATTGAAATAAGAGATCTCTTTACCTTTTTTTTTTAATTAATAGAAACTAATAATATTTTGTATTAAAACCAAGTTGCAATGGAGTTGGTCAACATGGTGATACTAAAAGGATGTTGTCTCTTAAAAACAAAATCAACATAACCATGAAGCAATATCGTTCTAGAAAGAAAAAAAATTATATCATCCTCCAGAGGATTTCAAAACATTCATATTAGTATAATCTCTAAAAAATACACATAAAACCAAAAATGTTTTACATAACATGAGACCTGATAGCAATTGTTAGTACCATATTTGTTCCTGACATGGTATGATAGTTTATCAAGGTTATAAGGCCAAGATATAGAAATATCAAGGCAGAAAGTCGAGTTTCAGGAGCTTCTGCCATGCTCAGAGTCAAATGTTTCTAAGGCGGAATTCAGAAACAACAAGAAAATCCACACCATTTATGCATAAGGAAAACATTAAGCTCTCGAGAATTGGTGTAGTCCAAAGGGCTTGTCACGGTACCAAAAATTAAGCTCTCGGGAATTGGCGTAGTCCAAAGGGGCTTGTAACAGTACCAAGAGGAGTTTTTGTCGCACGTGATAAGGGGGGTTGAAACAATATCCCAAGGGCTTGCCACAAGACCGTTGCCTAAAGGTGAAAATTTAATAGTTTTCCTGGCCCTGAAAGATCGATGGCTCAGATTGCGTTACGTGCCTAACCTTTAAATAACGATCATCAGAGTTCCCTTGGAAACCTGGCTCCCAAGCACTCTAATGGGAGCACCCCTAACGAACGGCCCAAATTCGATAGGTGTTATCAATAATGCCCCTAAGAACATCAACGGTCTATATTTTCTCTCGAGTATTAAAGCCTCCCAGTCGAGGGCCACGTCAGCATGCCAACGAGGCACTTTCAAAATATATCATAGAATGTCATGTGGACATGTGGAACCCATCAAACGCATAGGTAAATGTCAAAATTGGGTGAAAAGTGTTCCATTTACTTTCCACCTCAGTGCCATTGTTGGACATTAGAAATTCATCGTGTTTTGAGAATGATGTCAGCACGACAACCTTTTCCTTAGCCATTTTTGGCTTTTGGGTGAGCCAGATCAACATCTCTCCTCACGTTGGTGACAGGTCAATGGTAGAGATCAGGTCAAGGGTTGTTGTCGGGAAAATGAAAGAGAAACCCCTGATGTAATTTTCCACAATATCGACAATGACATTGTCTCCAGAGAAATGTAGAGGAGATGACAGCACAACATGCCAACGGGACCCTGTCAGAACCAATCTGGAGCTACCATGTGGACATGTGAAACCCAACAAAGTTCCCCAAAGCATATCAAAAATGGGAAACGTGTGTCTCGCCCATCTGCCACATCAGTGCCAACGCAAGCCAACAAGAAGGGGCCGCGTGTCCAGGGTGGCATCAGCCTAAAAATATTCATGCCTTGGTCGATTTTTTCTTTCCAACATAGTGAGATTAACGGCCCTCGTTTGACCTCCTGTTCCTCCGATCAACGGTCAATATTTACTTCACAGTTTTATTTTCAGAGTCACATTCAAATCCAATAATCAAGCACTTCGAATACAATCCTTCGATCAACAGTATAAATTTGATCTTTGATCTCAAGATTGTCCTGACCAAGTGTCGTGTCAACCCACCAGCAAAGCACTGTCAGAGCCAATCAATGGTTACCATGTGAACATGTAGAATCCACCATATGCATAGGTAAGAGTCTCAAATCTGGGTGACATGTTTCTTGTTTCCCTACCACGTCAGTACCACTATGGACAAATAGAAAATTGCCATGTATCTAGGTTGGCATTATTATGATGAATTTTTCCTTAGCCTTTTTTTTGGTTCGTGGTTGAGAAAGATCTATGGTTCTTATGCATTCCTAGTTCCTCTGATGGATCAATTGTTGTTGTAGTTCCTCATTTGGAGTCCCTTTTGAAACTAATATTGCAGCACCTCGAAGAGGCACCTACGATCAACGGTCTAGATTCGATCATGTCCGCAATGCCAGATCAATGTCGAGATGACATCTTGGACCTTTCTCTAGTGGGACCAATAAACATCCTAGATCTACTCCCACGTATCAAAACCTCTCAGTGAGGGGCAACGTCAACTTGCCAGCAAAGCATTGTCATGGTCAATCAAAGAATGCCACATGGACAAGTGGAACTCACCGTATGCATAGGTAAACACATCAAAATTAGGTGACAAATGTCCCATCTGTCTGCCACATCAGTGCCAGTGAAAACTAGTGAGAAGGTGCCACGCGTCCAGGGTGACGTAAGCACGATAATGTTCATGCCTTAGCCAATTTCTTTCTCTTGGTCCAGCTAGATTAACGGCCCTCGTATGTCATCACATTGCCCCTTGCAGCTTCAGATGGACAGTTGAGATGTGGTCTCGAAGTCCCCTCATCGGAGTCATGTTTTAGGTCCAGACCTGTACCCCTCCAATGGGCTCCTCCGATGAATGGCTCAGATCTATTCTCATACCCTTTTCAAGTGAGACCGATAAACGGTCTAAATATGCTCTTAGCCCTGTTTCAAGCGAGACTGATCAACAGTCCAATTCCACTCTCGGGCCTCGAAGAATCATGTTCGAGTGTCGCGTCATCCCACCAGCAGAGCATTGTTAGATCCAATCAACGGCTTCCACGTAAACACAAGGAACCCACCGGATGCATAGGTCAAAACACCAAAAAGGGGGTGACATGTGTCTCGTTCTACTGTCGCGTTAGTGCCATCATGGGTCAATAGAAAATCACCACGTATCTGTGGTGACCCTACGTGACTAGATCAATTCCTTAACCATTTTTGGCTTTTAGTCAAACCCAAATCAACAACTCTCTTGGTTTCAGCAAAATATTAATGGTGGAGATCATATTGGACGTTGGAGGAGGAGAAACACAATGAACGTTCCCTGACATAGATTATCCCCGATCGTCCCGATGACGATATCGTTAAAGAGAGGGTAGGTTCAGTCGATTAACTTCCCAAATCATAGTGAGTTCCAAATCAACGATTCATTTTCAATCTTAAATGTCAGGGCATTTTAGGCTCATCGTTCTGCATATCAACGACCCATATTTGATCAAGTCCGCAATAGAGGGTTTATATTCATTGCAGGATGGATGGCCCATATTTTATCACAGTTATATTCAGATCGTCGATACATCAAACCTAGGGACTGTTTTCTGATGATGTGAAGTTTCGTTATAAAATATCGACGGTTGAGATTGATCGTTGAGATCAATCTGACAGCTATTGAGTCACGTGATCTCTACAATCAGGATCTGGAGCTTCCATCCAAAGAGGAAAATGATTACAAATATTTCTAAGGAGTAGAGCATGACGAATTTCTCAACCTGCAAGTTCCTAGCTACCCCACAATCTTCTTATAACATAATTTCAGCGCGTAAAGGGAGTTTTTTACGATTTTACCAGGGAGAAACCATGAAAGACACAAGAAACTGGAAACAGTTTCAAGAAGTATTTTAGGGAACGAGCGAAAGCAATAAAATAGAAAGAAGGTTTCTAATGTCAAGGTCGGAACTTTGGGGAATTTAATATTTTCGTATAACCAAATTTATTTGACCAGAAACCTTGAGTACAGTCAGTTGATAAATGCAGCACACAACTAGAGATTCATCCCCTACATTCAAGTTTTAGTCTATAAGTCCTCCATCTAGTGTATTTGTGTTCTTGTAAAGCATCCCCTTCCACTTTGATTTTATGGTATTATATTTGATTTATAAAATATCAAGTAGCAATCCATTCACCATATTCAGTGTTACTGTATGATGTTTCGTAATGACACAGAAGTGATTTCCTCTAAATGTATGACCATTTCTTGTCATTTTCTTTGTGAATTTAAATTATATGCAGAGGGTACCTCCATGTATTTGAATGTATGAATATTTTAATTGTTTGAAGCATGTTTTTGTTGATTTTTTGACACCTGTTAGAGTTATTGAATTCTTAATTGGTCAGCATGTTGCTCTTTTCCATAGGCTACAGGATTCCTTTTTAACAGTATATTGTATGTTTATTATGTTTTTCCTCTAATACAATTTTTATCCTCCTTTAAATCTTGATTGTCTAAGACACTCGTGGAAAAATTCCTCTAATAGTTGAGATCATTTATCAACTGAATTGAGATTGTTTGACGTCCTTTAATTTTAATAAAGAGAGAGGGAAAAACTTCCCAAAATTGCACAAGAATTTTACTGCAAATATGGCCTTAAGATTCATCTTGAGTCTTATCCCCTAGGATGCCTCGGCATTGTTACAATAACAACCTATAACATCTCAAGGGATAACATATGAAATGGCGTCGTTGTTGGGGACGTATGTTGAAGAAATATTCCCTGGGAAAAAAAACATTGTAATCTCTAAGACTTGGCGGTGAACAGGCCTCAAGCACTTGGCTTTTAATTTTTCACCTGGCGACTCCACAGAAGGATAATTTGACCTCTACCAGAAGACACACCATAAACCACCCTGATCCTAATCTGATTCTAAAATATTCAGATCCAGAAAAACTCGTGATCTAGAGGAATATCAGAGAGCATCAAACCTCATTTTTCTCAAGTAACCCTTATCTTGAAATATATCCTTTTGTTGTTCATCAAAATGTTGAATCTGTAGATCTGACCGATATACCTGAAGATTCGCCTTTTGTTGTTAAATTTCCTCTAGAACCCTTAATATATATCCAAAATTATCTTCTAGAATTTAATCAAGAAATCAGTTCTTCCTACGGACCTTTCTTGAAAATCTTTTCTCCTCCTTTGTCTTTTGAAGCCCATAACCTCATTTTACAAAATCTCATGGTTGGTTTGGGTGGAGAAATACCTAGGGGAAATCAACCTCCACCACACCCTATAAATCCTTGGGTCACTTCCAGATATTCCCAACTAAATCTACCCCAAATTACCCATGACCTCCCTGAGAATTACATGAAATATCTTCCCAAAGTTGATGGTAATAAAACCCACTCAACTAAAGAGCATATGAGTGTTTTCCGCGACTTTACAAATTACCATTTTGTAGAACACGATGATTTATTCATCTATTTGTCCAAACTTTGGGGAGAGATGCTAGAAAATGGCTCAGAGAGTAACTCGTTGCTTCAATTGATAGTTGGCCAACTCTAGAAGTTGTCTTTATGAGGCAATGGGGTGAGAAAGGGATGGCCTATACTACCTGAATGAATTTGTCTCACTCAAGAAAAGAGCCAATGAAATTGTTGATGACTTCAACGGGGTGTTTAATAAGCTCTATAACAAGATCCCTGCAGAAATAAATCCATCATAACCAATAGCCAAAGTGACATATGTTGAGGCATTTGATGTTGATTTTTCCATGACCTTGAGAGAAAGAATATACCCGACCCTGCTAGTAATGCAAGAGGATGCAATAGACATCAAAGGGAATATGATTTGATCAGGAAAGATGAAGAAAAAATAGGCTCAGGAAGAAAAGAAGGTCAAGGAATATTGTGGGACTTCTGATCCAAGTAGAGAACCCCAAGAAGCAAATATGGATAAGATGTCTACAATATGGATAAGATGATTATGAAGGGTCACTAAATTGTAAGAAATTGGTGCATGATTCTTAGCACAACAAAGGAGCTTTATCCTCAGTTTGGTACAGAACTTTTGTTGATGCACTACAGGCTGAGATGCATAAGAAGTATGATCTCAGGCCTCGATGGAAAGTAGTTGTTGCAAACAGTCAACCTCAGGCTAAGAAATTCGATCTAAAACTAGCCAAACATAAATCTAAAGAGGTGTTGGACATACCTAATGTAACGTCCCTGGAAACCCATGTTCGGGCCACGCTACACGAGGGAACGCTTTCGTTCTCTCACTGTGGAACATATTGTAACATACCCAGTATTCAACTAAGTTATGCCACATAAATTTTTCTCTTCAAACTGCATGCAATTATAACATATACATACAATTCTCTTACGGAAAATTTACATATAATACGTAAACAAACAATTACATTCTATAAATATACGATTTCATACAGAAATAATGGTAAACACAGACATGCAACATATACAGGGAAATATCCATAAACATACAGACAATTATAATCACACATATGATAAACTATAACATAAGCACGTAAATAACAATGCAGCATGTAAATTTATCACACGATTGGTACTTATCTTGAAAAGATTGTCACCAACTGCATGCAGACCGTCCACGAACCTCCCAGCCTTAGACTACACTGTTCATCACTCTCAACAGTGAGTCGCCCCCTATCTGGGACTAAACTCCACCCGGGTAAAGGGATTCCTAACCAGGATAAAGGCTCATAGACAACATGAAAGACTCTGTCTCAGGTGCTCACTCAACTAATATCCTATAGCCTCTCATTCCCCACATGCCTGTCCCACCCAAGGAAGTGTGCCCCTTCTCTGCTCAACAGTCCTTCGGCTGCCCCATTTCCCTTCCAGGGCTTCAGCAACAGGCCGGATAGGAAGTCTCAGAGCACTGTAGTTGCAATTCAGCATCTTCAGGAAATCAATTCCCAGCAATTATCTCGCTTGGATAATTTCTCACGAGCCTGACAACCCGACTCTTCAATTTCCCATGGGCCTGACAACCCGCTTCTTCAATCCTGCTTCCAAGCTAACCAGGTACACCAATAGGAAAATGGTTATGGAAATAGGTTCAGATACAGTGAAATGAATGTCTGGGGAATAATTGACTGCGTGAGTGAAATGGTCATGGGATCCTTGAATGGATGACTGAATGATGGATGGAATCATCGGAGAGACGACCGTAAGAATGATAGTCAAGGTGTCCTAATGAGCTAAGTCCCCACGATATGTATTCATGTCCCCAATTTGACACTTGTCATGTTGGAAGCTACTTTGGTCCACTTGTCCCCAACTTTAGAACTTAGGATAAAATAATTATCCATACTTTATGTTTTGAGAAATATTAATATAATATTCATTTTGGCTTAATCTCTCTAGCTTAACCCTTTTCCCTTAACTTTTGGCCCTCCCTTTCCCTAACCAGTGAAGTTTAGTCCCCCATCTCTTTTATCGTGGTCGGTCTGCACGTAGCGATATATTTTATATTAATCATGAGACATATACAAAATAAGTGCAGTGGCCTTTAACATCTAGGCGCACTGGCCTAATTCCAAAACATAAGCATCACATCTTATATTAACTAGATCACTAGCCTGTAACACATATCATATATACAAGGTTCGCTGACCTCTATACTGCGCGCGGTATCCGGGAATGTGCACACTACATCATTTTACTACGCAATACATGCGCGCACTATGCCATGAAAGATGCATTACAAAATGATGTCAAAATAGCTCACCAGCTTAAGTATACTTACATTACATTTACAATTGGGTTCGGCCGAGGGATATTACAATCCCCTCCCCTTATTTATGCACTGTCCTCGGTGCATCATGTAAATCCTCAAAAAGATGCGGGTATTTTGTCCGCATTGCATCCTCATGCTCCCAAGTAGTGTCCTCAGAACCATTCCAGGTCTATTGGACCTTTACAAGCCCTATGGCTCGATTCTGGAGTTGCTTGATTTTTCGGTCCAGAATGCGCACTGGATGCACTTGAAAAGCGTCTTTTTGATTCACCTAAATCACATTCCAATCAATAACATGATTAGAATCAAGTATATATTTATTTATCAATGATAATACATTATGAACATACATAGATGCAAGCAATACAATCATATAAGCAACTGGGCCAATCCTCTCTCGGATTTCAAATGGCCCACAAAATTTGGTTGCCAACTTGGAGCATCTTCCCAGCTTCAGGGAACTCTTGTTAGCTTTCACCTTCAGGAAAACATGATCACCCAATTTGAACTCTCTGTGGGTTCTGTTCTTATCGGCATAACTTTTCTTCCTGTCTTGGGTAGCTTTTAAATTCTGTTTAATTTGTATCATTTGGTCCTCCATCTCCTTGAGGAACTCTAGCCCAACTACTGTCCTATCATCTCGATTATCCCAATTCACTGGAGTATTGCACTTTCTGTCGTAAATTGCTTCAAATGGGCTCATCTTCAACGATGCATGATACCCATTGTTGTAAGCGAATTCTACCAAGTGCAGGTAGTCTTCCCATTTCGATGGTTTGTCCATCACATACATTCTCAGTATGTCTTCTATCACTCTATTCACCCTCTCTATCTGTCCATCAGACTCGAGATGATAAGTTGTACTAAAGTTCAAATTCGTTCTGAATCCTTTGAACAATCCCTTCCAGGAATTCGAGGTGAAATTCGGGTCTCTGTTGAACACAATTGTTTTAGGAATTCCATGTAATCGTGCCACTTCCTTCATGAAAATATCAGCAACATTTGTTGCCTTATGAGTAGTTTTCAGTGGAATAAAATGGGCATCTTTTGTAAGTTTGTCCACCACCACCATGATCGAATCATGCAGCTTTCCTGTTCTAGGAAATCCTATAGTAAAATCCATTGTCACCACTTCCCACTTCCATTCAGGAATGGGCAAAGCTTGCAGCAACCCTGTTGGGTGCCTATGCTCAGCTTTAACTTTCTATCATTCCATACATCTAGCGATGTATTTAGCAACCTCTTTCTTCATGTCTGGCCAAAAGTAATGGCTCTTGACCACTGCCACGGTTTTCTGATATCTAGGGTGCCCTGCATAAGGAATGTTATGCATCTCATGCAAAATCATACATTTTAAGTCCTGGACATTTGGAACAAAAATTTTGTTCTTGTGTAGCAGTATTCCATCTATTCCCAAATTATAATTATCCACCTTTTGTGGCATCTTACCTTGTTGTAGCTTTGCTATCAATTCTTTGTATTGCAGATCTACATTTGCAGCTTCCAAAATTTTTCTTTTAATATCAGCCTGATACATGCTAATGATTGTAGCATGTAGTTCATGCACCCTCCTGCTGAGTGTAAGATACCAGATATAACAAATACGCAGAACAGAAATAAAATGATAGAAATGGCAGAATAACAGTAATATAACCAGCATAATCTCAACAATAACATAGAAATAATATGAGAACAACAATTGAAAATTCACTTTGATTCATAAAGCAATGTTCACAGGCCTCTTCGAGGGGGAAACCTCCAGTCGACCAGCACTCTGTTACAATAATATCCAAGCTAGGATTTTCATACCCTCGACCATTATTTATACTAAATATGTCTATTAAGAGAAGCATCTAGAGGAAGATCCTTCTAGAAGCGGAAGCTTCTATTAGGTCTTCTTACATCCGCCTTATTCTATTTTATTGAAAGGCCTTATTAATATTGA
>SNQJ01S0000307.1:501056-643441 GCA_010110895.2 Picea sitchensis
TCTTACATCCGCCTTATTCTATTTTATTGAAAGGCCTTATTAATATTGACCTTTATTACATCTGAATACATTGATCTACCTATGTGTGGGTTAGGACCTTAACACTGAGTGCATCAGCCACTCTATTCTCTTTCCCCTTGATATGATTTATATCAAAGTCATATTCGCTTAGAAATTCTAACCATCTGCTTTGCCTAGCATTTAGATTTGGTTGATCAAATAAATATTTATGACCATTGTGGTTTGTTCTTAGCTCAAACCTCTTCCCCATGACATAGTGTCTCCATTTCCTCAAGGCATGCACTATGGATTCCAACTCCAAATCATGAGTGGCATAGTTTCTTTCATAGTATGTGTTTCTTGTAAGCTTATATTTCACTTTCATCTATCTGCATCGGAGGAATATAAAACTCAAAATTCATCTCTGAGATGTTCTCGGCTTAGCAATTTAGGCTATATTTATTTCTTCTTAAACCAACTCTGAATTCATTTTAAATAATGCTCCGATGCGATTGTGTGTTTATTTTTCCTCTAATACCATGCAAATTTTCTATTAAACTCATATTCATCACCTTAATTAGCCTTCCAAACAACTTTGTGCGCACAAAAATTCAACTTGTACACCCATATTTTTCGTGCACAGCAACACCACAAAGTAAATCGTGTTTCCACGCACCTATATCCACTATGTATTTCTTCTCTATTGTGCCTATAACTTGCATGCACTACTTTTGCGTTGCGCACCAATATCCACTGCGCACAGTTTTGGTTCTTGCACTGATACCCGTTGGGCAAAGTTTTGGTTCTTGCATTGATACCTATTGCGCATAATTTTTGTATCGCGCACTGATATTCCACATGCATTTCACTCTATGCATTGCACCATGTCGAAGTTCAATATGCCCCCACTGCGCACAATAATCTGCGCACACCATTGAATACACTGTCGCGAGATAACTTATACTCATAATGTGCGCGCATCAACCAAACTCCTCTATGTTTTGCAATACTACGCACACCACGTGCACATTACTATGTGTGTGCTCATCGTGCAATGCTAAATTCAGCGCGCACATTCGCACACAATATTCTTCTACGTGGTACCACAATTTACCGCATGCGACTGATTGCCAACATTTTCCGCGCGGTGCCAAACTTTACCGCGCACGCCTGCACGCCAACATTTTCCATGGACACTCTATGACATGAAATTTTTCCACTTTGAGGTTAATATTTTGTGAATATTCGCTTCAACTGAACCTTTCTGGCCCATCCAGACTCGGTGTTGGCACTGAAGCTCTGATACCATATTGTAACGTCCCCGGCCACCCATGGTCGGGCCATGCTACACAAGGGAACACTTTCATTCTCTCACTGCAGAACATACTGTAACATACCCAGTATTCAACTGATTTATGCCACATAAGTTTTTCTCTTCAAACTGCATGCAATTATAACATATACATACAACTCTCTTGCGGAAAATTTACATATAATACGTAAACAAACAATTACATTTTGTAAATATACGATTTCATACTAATATAACGGTAAACACAGACATGCAGCATATACAAGGAAATACCCATAAACATACAAACAGTTATAATCACACATATGATAAATTGTAACATAAGCACGTAAATAACACTGCAGCATGTAAATTTATCACACGATTGGTATTTATCTTGGAAATATTATCACCAACTGTGTGCAGACCGTCCGAGAACCTCCCAACCTTAGACTACATTGTTCATCACTCTCAACAGTGAGTCACCCCCGATATGGGACTAAACTCCACCTGGGTAAAGGGATTCCTAACCAGGCTAAAGGCTCATAGACAACAGGAAAGACTCTGTCTCAGGTGCTCACTCAACTAACAGCCTACAGCCTCTCATTCTCCACATGTCTATCCCACCCAAGGAAGTGTGCCCCTTCTCTGCTCAATAGTCCTTCGTCTGCCCCACTTCCCTTCCAGGGCTTCAGCAACAGGTCGGACAGGAAGTCTCATAGCACTGTAGTTGTAGTTCATCACCTTCAGGAAATCAATTCCTAGCAATTCTCTCGCTCAAAGAATTTTTCACGGGCCTGAAAACCCGCTTCTTCAATCTCGATTCCAAGCTAACCAGGTACACCAACAAGAAAATGGTTATGGAAACAGGTTCAAATACAAGGAAATGAATGTCTGAGGAATAACTAACTGCGTGAGTGAAATGGTCATGGAATCCTTGACTGGATGACTGAATGATGGATGGAATCATGGGAGAGACAATCATAAGAATCATGGTGAAGGTGTCCCAATGAGCTAAGTCCCCACGATATGTATGCATGTCCCCAACTTGACACTTGTCATGCTAGAAGCTACTTTGGTCCACTTGTCCCCAACTTTAGAACTTAGGATAAAATAATTATCCATACTTTATGTTTTAAGAAATATTAATATAATATTCCTTTTTGGCTTAAGCTCTCTAACTTATCCCTTTTCCCTTAACATTTGGCCCTCTCTCTCTAACCGGTGAAGTTTAGTCCCCCATCTATTTTATCGTGGTCGGTCTGCATGCAGCGATGTATTTTATATTAATCATGAGACATATACAAAATAGGTGCATTAGCCTTTAACATCTAGGTGCACTAGCTTAATTCCAAAACATAAGCATCATGGATTATATTAACTGGCTCACCAACCTATAACACATATCATATACACAAGGTTCCCTGACCTCTATATTGCGTGCACTTTAGTTACTGCGTGCGGTATCCATGAATGTGCACACTACATTATTTTACTGCGCAATACATGCGCGCACTATGCCATGAAAGATGCATTACAAAATGATGTCAAAATAGTTCACCAGCTTAAGTATACTTACATTACATTTACAATTGGGTTTATCCGAGGGATATTACACCTAAGGTAGATGAAGTTTTTGAGCCTGTAAAAAGGGAAAAAGAAACTAAAGAATTTAAGGGAATAGTTTCACCTTTCAATATTGAACGTGAGTTGTCCAAGATCAAGATTTGTGTGCCTTTTATGGATCTAACTAAAAACCCCTCATACCATAGACATATTGAGAAAATAATTCACAGGAAGGGATCAGAAAATCCTCTTGATACTTTAAATGTACAAGATGAGTCACCTACCATAGTTTTTTCCCCTCATATTGATGACAAAGAAGAATTTGTGTCACCCTTTTATGTGACCTTGAATATTCATGATAAGATGATGCACAATTGTATGATCGATTATGAAGCATCACACAACCTTATGCCCAAAGTAGTCATGGATAAGTTGGGATTGGAAATAACTAAGCCATATCATGACCTCTATTCGTTTGATTCCAGAAAAGTGAAGTTTTATGGGTTGATTAAAGACATGGATGTCACATTGGGCTAGTTTTTTGTTAAGAGAATGATGATGGACATGGTGGTGGCTGATGTACCAGCAAATTAGGGCATGTTCTTGTCCAAAACTTGCGCATGCAAATTGGGAGGCACTATGAAGATGGATATGACTTAAGCCATTGTACCAATTTTTGGAGGAGAGCTCAAAAGGTTGTACTGAGAAACGAAATTTTCTTATGTGATCAGTGATTAGAGCAACCTTGCGAACCATCCCATATATTTTGTTGATGAATATTTGGGTTGTTGTATCGTGTTTGTAAATGAAAGTATAATGAGACCCCAATGCTTGCAGATCCTCTTGTAAGCCCTATGGAGGAAGTAGATGGAATATGGAAAATGTTTTTGATGGTGCATGCTCAAAAGAAGGAATTGGAGCTAGTATAATTATCATCTCTCCCACCAAAAAAAAAACCATTTGTCCTACAAACTAGAGTTCGAAGCCACAACTAATGTAGTTGAATATGAAGCCTTGATCTTAGGCCTGGAGGCAGCAAAAAAAATGCAAATTACCAAACTAGTTGTATTTGGAGATTCAAAGCTAGTTGTGCAGCAAGTTAGAGGCTCATGTCAAACAAGGCATCCAATAATAAGGGTGTACAGGAATCAAGTATGGGATCTTATTGATCATTTTTATGTAGCTTTCAATATTTTTGTTGTTTTGAGAGAGTTTAATCAGCCAATTGATTCCCTAGCAGTAGCTACCAATACCTTTAAAGTACCAACCACCCCTCAATTTAAATATGAGATCGAGAAGAGATATAGACCTTCATTTCCTGATAATATCAAATACTGGCAAGTCTTTGAATATGATCAACATATCAAAAAGTTCAAAGAAGTGATAGATGATTTTGAAAATACTCATATCGATTATGATGATGAAGAGGACAACAAACAGAAGATTGGTGGGGAAGTTGAATAGATTCCTAAATTTAGCATTACATGGCTGAGCATAAAGTCTTGTAGCTCAAGAATAACTTCATTCCCAAAGGAATAGTGTCTTTAGAACAGTTGTTTGATAGAAATGGTGTACCTGTCAAACTAGCAGTCCTCCCCAAATATGATAGCATTGAGGAATATAATATTAGGACTGAAAAATATCCTAAATATATTAAGCTATCAAAAACTATTCATGTTGATCATAGGGAAAAGTATTTGCAATTGTTCAAAGAATACATGGACGTTTTTTCATGGAGATACAAGGACTTGAAAACTTATGATACCAGTATCATCCAACACTAAATACCCCTCAAACATGGTACTAATCCTTTCAAGAAAAATCTTAGACAAGTTAATCCTCTTCCTTTTCCTACCATTGAGAAAGAGGTGAGAAAATTATTAGATGCCCAAATTATTATCCCCTTAAGATACTCTGAGTAGGTTGCTAATTTAGTTCCAGTGAGGAAGAAGAGTGGGAAAATAAGATTGTATGTAGATTTTAGGAACCTGAATAAATGTTCATTAAAGGATAACTACCCCATGCCCAAGATGGATCATATATTGTAGAAAGTAGTAGGGGAAAACAGGATATCCATAATGGATGGTTTTTCAGGATACAACCAAGTGGCCATGCACCTAAATGATATAGAGAAAACAGTTTTCACAACACCATGGGGGACTTTCATGTATGACAAAATGCATTTTGGTGTGATAAATGCAGGAGCAAATTTTCAGAGAGCTATGGACATTATTTTTGTGGGTGAGAGAGACAAGTTCATTGTCATATACCTTCATGACATGATTTTTTTCTCCATGACAGATGAGGATCACATCAAGCATTTAAGGAAAACCTTTGTGAAGTGTAGGAAGTTTGGGATGTCCTTAAACCCCAAGAAGTCTTATTTTGCTATGGAAGAAGGAAATCTTATTAGCCATATATTATCCAAAGAAGGGGTGAAGATAGATCTGAAAAGGGTGGAGGCAATCAAACAAATTTCTCAACCTAAGAACAAGAAAGAAGTAGAATCTTTCCTAGGTAAAATAGGCTTTCTGAGAATTTTTGTCCCCAATTTCATTGAAATGGTGAAACATATCATAATGTTGAAACAATAACATGAATTCAAGTAGACAGATGAAGCCAAAGAATCCTTTTAGTAGATCAAAACATCCTTGGGAGAAGCTCCAGTTCTCATTAGCCCAAATTATGATAAAGAGTTTCTCATTTTCTCTTTCGCATCAGTTCATACTATAGTTGTTGTGTTGTTGCAGAAGAATGAAGAAAATCAAGAGCATTCCATAGCCTTTTTCAGCAAGGCCCTGAGAGCTGTTGAGCTGAAATATAATAGCATCGAAAAGCATGCATATGAATTAGTGAATGCATTAAAGGCTTTCAAAGATATATATTGCACTCTAAGATATTGTTTTATGTACCTACCACCACTATAAAGGACATTCTCACACAGCCTAATAGTGAGGGAAAAAGAGGTAAGTGGATTGCTAAGATTCAAGAGTATGACATGGAGATGAATTCCACAAAGCTAGTAAAAGGACAAGACTAGCCAAACTGTGGGTTGAATTCAATGTCCACAAACCTTGTGGCAACATAATCTGAAGAGGATGAAACACAAGAACCATCCTTAGAGGTAAGTGTTAAATTTTCTCAGTCTGATTGGTATAAAGACATCATCTTTTATTTGCGAAATTTCAGCTGCTCACCAGCATGGGGTAAAGTCAGAGCTAGGTCTATTAAGCTTAAGGTTGTAAAGTATTACATTTTTGGGGAGAACCAGTTTTGGAAGGACCCGGGGGGAATCCTACTAAATTGTCTCACTGAAGAAGAAATTGAGGGAATAATCATTGAGTTTCATAAGGGTATGTGTGGGGGTCACCATGCTTGGAGAGCCACTGCATACAAGATCCTTAGAGATGGGTATTACTAGTAGTCTTTATTTTATATTATAAATGGCTTGGTTCGAGCATGTGTAGAATGTCAAATGTTTGCAATAAAGCAGAAGTTGTTTCCCCTCCCCCTAAATCCAATCAAAGTTGAGACACCTTTCTAGTGGTGGGGATTAGACTTCATTGGTGAGATTAACCCAAGTTCAAGTGGACAACACAAATGGATTTTGACAGCCACAAATTAATTCACAAATTGGATAGAGGCCCTACCAACAAGGGCAGCCACAGATACAGTCATCATGAAGTTCCTAGAAGAAAATATCTTGTCCAGATTTGAGTGCCCAAGAAAAATCATTGTTGATAATGTGCATGCCTTCAAATCTGCCAAATTGGTTGAGTTTTTCCATGACTATAACATAAAAATGGGACACTCCACTGCTTACCATCCACGGGTAAATGGTTTGGTTGAATCCACCAATAAGAACCTTATCAAGATCATCAAGAAAATGTTGTCTCAAAATAAGAAGGCATGGGATTCCCACCTGAAATATGTTGTCTGGGAAGACAGAGTTAGCATCAAGAGGGCCATTGGAACTTCCCCTTTTCAGATATTGTATGGGTTGGAAGCCACTTTCCCCATTCAACTTAGCCTCCCTGTTTTGAAATTACTTGAAAATGAGGAGGTGGAATCAAATGACATGCAGAGAAGAATGAATCATTTGTTTGAAGTTCAGCAGGTAAGAGAGAAAGTTCAGATAAAGTCTCAAGCTCATCAAGCAAGAATAAAAGAAATATTTGATAAAAGGACCAAAGAAATGAATTTCATGGAAGTGATTTGGTTCTGAAATGGGATGCTCGAAAGGAAACTAAAGGAAAACACGGAAATTTTGATCATATTTGACTTGGACCCTTGTAAGTGATTGCAATCCAAGATAACAACACTTATGATCTAGCTCAGCTACATGGGGATCTATTTGGAGCTCTTGTAAATGGGAGGTTCCTCAAATATTTCTTGAAGTAATGATCACTGCAAAATTTCCTTACCATGTACATAAATAATCCCTTCTCATTTATGTTCATGAATTCTTAATTTTACTTCATTCACCATTCATTATTTCAGAAAGTAGGTAGGTTTCTAACAACTTAAGTTGTTGAGCATTTTTGCGACACAAATCAGATCAATTTTCAAGTCTAAAGAAGATGTATCTTTTTGGGCAAACTCCATAACCCAACAAAAGAAACCACTTACTCTACAATTCTTAGCAGACCACAGGGGCATGTTGTCCCTGTTGCAGCCAAATGTTAGTACCATATTTGTCCCTGACCTGGTATGACGGTTTATCGAGGTTATAAGGTCAAGATATAGTAAGATGAAAGAAGAAATTCGAGTTTATGAAGCTTCTATGCTTCTCACAGTCAAATTTTCCTTAGGTAGAATGAAGAAACAACAAGAAAATCCATGCCCTTGTGTGCATAAGGAAAAAATTAATCTATCGGGGCTTGGCACAGTCCAAAGGGGCTTTTCATAGTTCAAAGGGGCTTGTCGCAATACTAAAAGGGAGTTTTGTCGCATGCGAAAAAGGGGGTTGATTCAATAGCCCAAGGGCTTGCCACAAGACCACAGCCTAAAGGCACAAATTTAACATTTTTCCAAACCCTAAAAGATCGACAGCTCATATTGCATTGTGCATCCGACCTTTTATATCAACGGTCATCATAGTTCTCTCATCAAAGTTCCCCTAACGACCTGGATCCCAAGCGCACCCCTAACGAACGACCCAGAATTGATAGGTGCTATCAGTGGTGCCCCTGAGAAGATAAACGGTCCAGATTTGCTCTCAAATATTAAGGCCTCCCAACCGAGGGCCGCATATGCACGCCAGCGAGGCACTTTCAGAATCAATCAGAGAATGCCACATGGACATGTGAAACCCACCGGACACATAGGTAAATATGTCAAAATTGGGTGACACGTGTCTCATTTTCCTACCACCTCTGCGCCATTGTGGGCCAATAGAAAGCCTTCGCGTGTTCGGAATGACGTCGGCACGATGGCCTTTACCTTAGTGGTTTTTGTATTTTGAGTGAGTCAGATCAACGACTCTTCTCACATCGGCGACAGATCAATGATAGAGATCATGTTAAGGGTCGTTGTCGGGAAATGTAAAGATAAACCCTTTACACAAGTTTCCACAGTGTCGGTGGCGACGTTGTCGTCGACAAAATGCAGAGGAGATGATAGCATGGCATGCCAATGGAGCCCTGTCAAAATCAATCTAGAGCTACCACGTGGACATGTGAAACCCACCAAAGTCGCCCCAATGTATATCAAAAATAGGTGATGCATGTCCCACCCCTCTGCCACATCAACACCAACGTGGGCCAACGAGAAGGGGCCACATGTCCAACACGACCCTCATTAGCTGATTTTTTCTTTCAAACATGGCGAGATCAATAGCCCTCATTTGTCCTCTTGTTCCTATGATCGACGATCAAGGTTTACTTCGCAGTTTTATTTTCAGAGTCATTCAAATCCAAACCTCAAGCACTTTGAAGAGGATCCTCCGATCAACGATCCAGATCTGATTTTTTATCTCAAGATTGTCCCATCCAAGTGTCGTGTCAACCCACCAGTAGAGCATTGTCAGAGCCAATCAGCAGTTGCCACATGGACATGTGGAATCCACCATATGCATAGGGAAGAGTCTAAAATCTGAGTGACACGTGTCTTGTTCCCCTGCCATGTAAGTACCACTGTGGAAAAATAGAAAACTGCAACATATCCATGCTGGTGTCACAATGATGAGTTTTTCCTTAGTCGTTTTTTTTGGTTCATGGTCGAGCAAGATCTATGATTCTCATGCATTCCTAGTTCCTCTGATGGATCAATGGTTGTCGTAGTTCCTCATTCGAAGTCCCTTTTGAAACAAATCCTACATCACCCTGAAGAGGCACCTGTGATAAACAATCTATATCTAATCCTATCTATGACGTCAGATCGACAGTCAAGACGAGGTCTCGAAACTTTCTCTAGTGGGGCCAATCAACGACCCAAATCTACACCCATGTATCAAAACCTCTCGGCCAGGTGCAACGTCAGCTTTCCAGTGAAGCACTGTCAGGGCCAATCAGAGAATGCCACATGGACAAGTGGAACATGCCAGATGAATAGGTGAACACATAAAAATCAGGTGACATGTGTCCCATCTATCTACCACATCAGTGCTAGCACAGACCAGTGAGAAGGTGTCATGCGTCCAGGATGACGTAAGCACGATAATGTTCATGCCTTATCCGATTTATTTCTCTTGGTCCAATTATATCGGCAGCCCTCGTATATCGTCGTACTTCCCCTTGCAACTCCAGATGGACAGTTGAGATGTGGTCTCGGAGTCCCCTTGTTGAAGCCATGTTTGAGGTCCAAACCCATACCTCTGCGATGGACGGCCCAAATCTTCTCTCGAGCCCTTTTCAAGTGAGCCCAATAAATGGTCTAGATTTTCTCATGGACATCTTTCAAGCAAGATGGATCAACGGTCCAGATCCTCTCTCGAGCCTCGAAGCATCCTGGTCGAGTGTCACGTCAGTCCATCAACAGAGCATTGTCAAAGCTAATCAGCAGTTTCTATATGGACACAAGGAACCCACTAAATGCATAGTTCAAAACACCAAAAAGGGGTGACACATGTTATGTTCTTCTATCGCGTTAGCGTCATCATGGGTCAATAAAAAATAGCCATGTATCTAAGGTGACCCAGTGTGACCGATCAATGCCTTAACCATTTTTGGCTTTTAGTCGAACCCATATCAATGGCTCTCTTAGTTTTGGTGAAATATTAATGGTGGAGATCATCTTGGACGTCGTCGTCCCCGAAACGCGATGAACGTTATCCAACATGGGTTATCCCCGATCCCCATGATGGAAATGTCATTAAAGAGAGGGGAGGTTTAGCCAATTAGTTGAGAGCATTTGTCAATTGAATTGAGATTGTTTGAGGTCCTTTAATTTTAATAAAGTGAGGGGAAAACTTCATAAAATTGCACAATTATTTTACTGCAAATCTGTGTTTAGGATTCATCCTAAGTCTTGGCCCCTATGGTGCCTCGGCATCATTCCAATAACAACCTAGAACATCTCAATGGATAACACCAACAAAATACATGCTCTATATATTGATCATTTTACCATACCAAGTAAGCTTGGATTGGATAAAAAGTGCCATAGTGAAATTTATTTCCAAATATGTGATCCTTCTTGTTATCTAGCAGATAGTCCAAATAACACTTCTAATTTCCCTTAAAGTATTATTTGAGGGTTTTATTCACCATTCCAACTTGCCATAGATTAATATCCAAAGAATCTTTGCTCCCAAATTGATATTGATAATTAAAGGATCTTTGATGCCAAGGCCACCTCAATCTCTGGGAGATCTGATGACGTTCCAATTAATCAAATAGAACTTTTTTATGGTCTGGTTTTCCCCCTACCACATGAATTTGTGAATTTCTCTCGAAAATTATTTCATAATTCCAATGGGAGCTAACATTTTCAAGCATTGGTAAATGGGAAGGTTGTCAACACAGATTTTATGAGGTCGATCCTACATGAAAATTTCAACCATTGCAATGCCACTACTAAAATTTATTCTTGATCTTGCTTAATTATGCCTTGCCAAACCTAAGCAAAGAGATAACGAAGAGATATCGACATTCCAAAGTATTTAAAAGTGGATCGGGACTCCAAAGAAGGGAACTTTAAAATTCTCGATATATAATGAAGAAGTTGTGGGCTAGTGTTCAAACCATAAATTTGACTTTCACCGTTTAAATCACTCGACAACTAGGATTGAGGCCCCTACCAATAAAAGAGTATCATATGTGAATTGTGAATGATTCATTCCTTTGACAACACCAACCAAATTGATTCCATGAAAGTTACCAATAACGCTTTCAACTTCAAAATTTCTACTCAGCACCTCATCCATCATAATATATAATAATTGGGAGAGGGGATAGCCCTATCGTAATCATTTGTTGCCTTTGAAAAAGTCAATGGGTTTCCATTAACTAAGGGCGCAATCCATGCACTATTGATACAAGTTTTAACCCACTGCACAAATTTATCATTAAACTCAACTTTGCAAAGAACAAGAATAAAGGAAATACTACCTTACCCAATGAAACACGTAGACCATATCTATTTTAATAATCATCATTGTGTCCTTGTTCTCTCTACTAGAGTTTATTTCATCTTGGACCATAATTATAGTCTCTTATTTGTTGTTTTTCATGAAGTCTCCCTAATTATCAAAGGTCTTCAAAAGGATCTTAAGTATGTTAGCCATGATTTTGGTGAGGATTTTATAAGAGTTACACAAAGAGAGAGATCAATATTTGAAGAACGTTGATGGATTCACCTCCTTCGAAATAAGCGCTAAACAGGAATTTGTATTGCCCCGAAGTTTATGCTTCTTTTGGACATGCAAGAGCATGTGCTTCAAGTCATGATTAATGGCATACCAATAGGCCCGAAAAAAAAAATTGAAGGGTAAAACCATCAATCCATGGAGCTTTGTCAAGGGAAAGTCCCATTAGAAAAATTTTGAGGTCAAAAATGGGTCTCAAAACAAAAGATGTGCTATGAACATCTACTTCAAAAGAACCATTTAAGATGATGATGTCAACCATAAGGGTAAATACTTTTGGGAGAAAAAAAACTACTTTTTTAATACGTTTACTCAAATTTCAAGCATAAGACACTAAAAATACATGTTTCTAAAAAAGTATATTTTGTTTTATGTATTTCTAATTTATCTCATTGAGGGTCTTTCAAAAGTATGCAAAGTGGATATTCATTGGATGTGTAATTTAATTCTTCATACAACAAGTCCCTACACTTGAAATTTGAGTAAAGTTATAAGGAGATCGGTGGTAAATACAATTAAAAAAGTAATTTTCTTTCTTTTCCTTTGAAAATCCATCTCTTCTTTTATTATTTTCCTGAGAAGGCCCATTTTAGACCTCAAAATTTCTTTAATGTTTCTCTAAGATCCTTTGCTTTGTCAATCGAAGGAGGATGTATTATTGTCCCCCGATTAAAGCCATAGACTCCTAGATTTTCAATGCCACATCTCTTCCTATGAACTAGGTACTTTTTAAATCATACTGCAAAGAGATCTCTCCTCTACATGATGTTGTTTTGTGATTTCTTCCTTTCCCATTCTCGATTGGAGATCTTCAAGCTGAGAGTGTGATAAAAATAAAAATAAAATAAAAAATAAAACTTTAGAGATACAAATGAGGACTTCACCCATTCCTTGAGGGCTTCCTTGACTACTTTTAGTTTTTGTTCCCAAATAAATTTGGGCAACCCTATAATCGACTTCCTGCGTTCCATTGAAATAATCTCCATAATTCTACAATTCATAAGCCAAAGGGGATAGAATCTAAATGTAAGAGGCCAAAAATCTTGGGAATGATGAAATAGAAGAGAGCTCGACGTATGATCAAAAACAATGGAAGGAATGATCCTAGAAGTTATGATGTAGTTTCTTAACAAAAGGTCACTCTAAATGAGGAAATAGTCTAGCCTCATAGATATATGACTAGGTCTAAATGTCCTATTCAACCAAGTATGTTTTCCTTATTTTTTCTCATCATGAAATCCTCCATATTTTCTCTACAAGGATCCATGACTATACTACCACATATTTTTTATTTTCTATTCAAAACCATATTGAAGTCACCAATGACAATGTTGTTCTTAGTGACCTCGAAGACTTTTAAGGCCTGCAAAGTACACGAACAATTTTCCTTATAAAAAATTGGGGACCTAAACAATAAAAATATGATATATGATACTTCAATTTTGATGTGCAAGACATGTTAAGGTCCAATGTTGTGTTTGATGATAAAATTACAACATAAATGTAGAGTTGTACCAAAGAGTACACATACCTCCTAATGCTCCTCTTGAACTCACGGCAATACCTACACAACTTTTTCGATGTCTTTCATTGAGACTAAGTATTTCAGCTGCTTCAAGCTTGATCTCTTAGAGGCTAGCTAGATTTTCGAATTTAATCAAATCTCTCATGCAAATCCAATCGTGGCAAACAAGACCAAATCGATAGAGAAAAAGGGACATCTAGCTCTAGTTCGAAGTCGAGAATCCATATATTCAAGTACATTCCTTTGGGTCCAAAGAAATAAGGCCCATTTCCTAATAGTAGGTCCCTGTAATACTTTGCTTCAAACAAAACCACATAAAACCCTCTACCACAGAAGTAGTGGAAGAGGTTCCATTGATTATAACGTGCAAGTTCTTTTAAACCAAAATGATCGATCAAGCCTATTCCAATGAAAGCAATGGCCATGTGTTGAGAGATGGAAACAAGTAGAGAAACCTCAAGGATATTGTCCACTTTCTTGACAAAGCATGAAGGTTGAGACTTTGAGGCTTTCTCGAGGGCATAAATAAGGGCACAAAGGTCAAGACCTATGCATCCAAAGGGGGAGGGTGACCCCCTCCAAGGATTGTATTCATTATCTCACATCTACAAGACATGCACAACTAATCATTATCTCAAAACCACTCAAACCCTAGCGTGTGTATAATACTAGGCGTCAATTGCTTTGTTTTACAAAAGGTTGGAAATTTTTCAAAGAAATTATATCCCATCCCTTTGGAAGGGTTGCCTATATATGATTGATTTTTGTGACAAGAAACAACACTCTTATCCTCGTCACTGATGAGATCTTTGAGGAAAATGTGTTCAATTTTGAAGGACTTCATAAAAAAATAGTCTTATTTCTTTCTTATTGCAACTATTTTTTCCTTTGTTATTGATTGTTTACTAAATATTACTCGGCTCACACTAGAATCTCTCTTTTTACCTTGGCTACACTCAAGCAAGGTCGAGATAGCGATGGAACATCTCCCCCCAACCCAACCCCCAACCATTTTAAGGATGCTAGTGATCAATCGAAGGACATCCCTATGGATTGGGAGATGTACCCAAGGAGGATGAAAAAAAAAGGTAAACGAGGAGTAAAAATGAATCTAGATATTGACTTGCCCTCGAGAGGCTAAAGTGCAATTGTATTTATTTTTTCTTTCACATATTCAATGTGTGCAAAGAGTTCTTGTTGTGAGTGCTTGTGGGAAGCAATTCTTAATTGTAATTGAATTTCTCGTGACTAGCCATGAATTCTTCAATTGTAAACAATGACTTTGCACTTAACAAACTTTGTTTTGTGCAAAGAGATACAATTGTGGATGGTTATGTTTAAGTGTTGGTGGATTTTTTTCTTAAAAAGGACGATGCCTTCATGCAATGGGTAAATGTTTACACATGTGGTCAAATGTTTATAGACATGGTTGTCGTGTTATTCGAGGGTGGGTATGTTTTAGTTTTGGCATTGAAAATTGAACTCAAGTACACTTTGTGGGAATTTTTCTTAATTATTGATGTTGGGGAGGAGATGCAAAGATAAATATAAGTAATTTGTGTCATAAAAAATTGAAAGAGAGTTATTCAAGAATGAATGTGCATTTGATGTGGCTTCCTAGTTACTATATTTTTGTAAGTGAAACCATTAAAACTAACCATGTGTTGATGAAGTGGATGATAAATAAACAGTGTCGTTGAATGAATCAAGTGTTTCTTCACAATAATTTAATACTATTACTATCAATGCCCTTACAAATCTTTCTTCTATTCGTGCAAAGTCGTATTTACAATGTAATCTTCTAATATTCCCCCAAAATGGAAAGCTATTCCCTAAATTTCATCCTTGTCTAAGCTTCAAGGATGAAACTGAACATAGGAAAAAATGACCTTGCAATTGCATATTTTTATTCGTGAAACATTTCTTAATGTAGCATACTCTCCCTTCTTTGAAATGGTGTAAGTTGTAAATGAGGACCATAAACGATAAAATCCCCTAAGATATGGCAAACTTCACAATGTTCTCAAAAATCAAGAGAAAATGGAGGTTGACAAAGCTCTTTAGCCAAACCTAAGTGAATGGATAAGCAAGGCATAGGAACAAACCCTTGTTAAACAAAATTGTGCCTTGCACTTAGAGACTGTATTTCTTGTAGTCCATAAATTGTACAATGAAAGGGAAAATGCTATATCTAGTCTAATGTTCTTTGCAAGGATATAAATGTTGGTGGCTCATGAAACCAGCAAATACTCATTTTCCAAAATTTTATATTCTACTTCAATGGTTGTTTGAGGCACATAGAGCATTGTGTGTCATAGATATTAATGACATGTTGATGAATTGAAGACAATTGAAACTTGAGGTTGGAATGGAAGCTAGGGGATTGATTTTGAATGACAAGAGTTGGTTCAAGATAAGATATATTTTTGAATGTTATTGAGTGTGTAGTCAACTTCATTTACTTCAAAGGCAGATTCTCCTTCATTGGAATAAGTTCATTAGACACTTGACTCCATGTGTGAGCATATAAAATGTATTGTGTAGAAAGAATGAGTCTTATCAACCAATGGAGAGGATTCATTATAGGTCGAATTGACTCAACAAACCACATGATAAGGCAATGGTGCATTCAATCCACAGTGGTATGATGTGGAAAGTAAAGAAAACTAGAGTTACTTAAAGGTTACATATAGTTTTATGCAACATGTGAGGAACATCTTTAGTCATGGAGAAGAATCAAGCACAATTCACACACATTGGTGCATTCATTCATGGTCAAGATGAGTTTGGATTCAAGGTGATCTGAGTGGAACGAAATGAATACAGATTATTAATATGTACTTAACAAAAAATAATAGAGATACAGTAAAATTGGTTTTCTATTCAATAAGGAAATAAGCTGAAACTGTAAAATGCAGCAAAAACAAGCTTGCTAGAATGGTGGCGCCTTATCTATGAGAAGAAATGTGACGGCTGCGCTCATTCACTAGAAGATGATTACAATGAGGCTCTGAAGGTATTTTTACAATAAACAGAAATTTCAAAAACCCTAGACATCAAAAAACCTAACCCTAGGAGATGAAGCACCAAAAGTCATGTGGGCCCCGTTTGGGTAAGCTAGTACATTAACTTCCCGGGGTCGTAACTTTTGCATACGATCTTCGTTTTAGGCGTATGATAGCCTGTTGGAAAGGTATAGTTGATGAGATTCATTTTGGGGGATTAATCATGCCTTAAACTATTATTGAGAAGGTCGATGCTGAAAACCCTTCATTTAGGCCCTCAAAATGGCCTCGAAAGTTAAAACTGTTAAAAATAGTAAATTGTCAAAATTGCCAGAAAATTGTTTTGAGCCAGTTGGAAAAGATGGGTGGCCACCGATATCCACCTATATCAATCATCCCTCCTTATGAAGCAATGTTCTCCATTGTGTTGAGGTCCCCCATCAGATGAGGAGATTTCTGTCGAATTTGGCCCCGAGTGAGCCACTTGCCTTGGTGCACGAGCTACCCTGCTTTGACGACTCGATAAAGCTAGATCCTTTGTTGTCGAGTGCCCTTGATCTATGTGTCTACAATATAATCATTGGATACCTTTTGTATGCAGTCGGGGTTTATCTCTTTTGGTGTCACTTGTTCTGCTACTTTTGAGGTGTCCAATAATGGTGGGAAATAAGAGCGAAGGAGATCCACGTTGAACACTGGGTGCAAGCCAAGGAAAGGAGGAATGTTGAGATCAAAAGAATTATCCCCCACGGCCTTGGTGATGGTGTACAACCCATAACAGAGTGGGCGAAGCTTCCGATGGGGTCATATAAGGCGTTCTTTCTGCAAGTGCAACCAAACTTTGTCACCCACTTGAAACTTATGTGACACCCGATGTTGATCATGGCGTTGTTTGTACCTGTCATTGGACTTCTGCAGGATATCCTGAACCTGTTGGCGGATGTGTTAGATCCGCTCAATGAATCGGGAGGCTTTGTCAGCTTCAGTTGGAGCAGGAGATGAGTTGGTCGAGGTGACCGCAAGGGGAAGTGCAACATCTATGGGACCCAATGGTTGGAATCCCAACCCCACCTGAAAGGGGCTATGGTCGGTTGAGCTATGCAGGGCTCGATTGTAGCTATGTTGGACATAGGGAAGGTTCTCATCCCATGTGCGAGGGTGTTGTGAATTATACATGCAAAGGATATGCACAATCATTTGATTTATGACCTCGGTTTGGCCATCTGTTTGAGGGTGGAAGGTCGTGGATTTGGTGAGCTTGGTGTCCAGCAGTCACTGGAGGCTCGACCAGAATATGCTAAGAAATCGACTGTCCCGATCTGAGATAATGGTTTGTGGGATTCCAAAATGTACCCATACTCATTCAAAGAAGAGCTTGGCAGTGGCCTCTGTTGTGATGTTCTTCTTGCAGGCAACCAAAATCGTCATCTTAGAAAAGCAATCAACAACCACAAAAACACAGTCGTTTCCCCGCTTGGTGGATGGGACGCCCGACATGTAGTCCATTGAGAAGGATTTCCATGGTCTGTCAGGAGTAGGAAGAGGGGTGTACAGGCCTTGTTTCTTAGTGGTCGGTTTGGCAATCGCGTAGGCAATGCAGGACCTGATGTACTTGCTAACCTCATGTCAATTTTTTTGATAGTAGAAATGTTTATGCAGCATCGCCACTATCTTTTCGATGCCAAAGTGTCTTGCCACCCAACTATAGTGGGCTTCCCAGATCATCTTCGCTCGCTCTCCTGATAGAACACAGATATGGCCCAAACGACACAACAACCCATCCTAAAGATGGAAATTATCGACAACTGTGTTTTCCCACAACATTTGGTAGGTGGTGGAAAAGTTTGGATCTGTCTCATAGAGTTGGGGCCATCGAGAGGTCTCATGGCCGCAAGATTCTAGCATCATGGTGAGTGTCGCGACTGGTGGTCTGCTGAGGCAATCAGCGACGCGATTGGTGCTTCGTGTTTTATGCTTAATGTTGAGGTGGAATTGTTGCAAGTATGTGGACCACTTTTGATGGCGATCATTCTGCAATTTTTCTTGTGTCTGTATGAACTACAGTGGCTTATGATCTGTGTCGAGGATTGTCTCCTTCCCAAGAATGCATTGTATCCACTGGCGGAAGGCTTGCACAATGGAGTACATTTCTTTGTCATAATTAGGGTACTAACGGATAGCATCTGATAGTGTCTCACTATGATAGGCCATAGGGTGGTCGTGCTGAGTGAAAATGGCACCCACATCATAGTCAAAAGCATCTTTCTCGATCTCAAAGAGTTGTTGCAGGTCTGGGAGTGAAAGTATTGGGGCTAAGCACAAGCGTTGCTTCAAATCATCGAACGCTTGTTGTTGGGACCGACCCCACGCAAATTTCTCCTTACCACCAGCCCTGATTATTTGGCTGAGGGCCCATGCAATATGGGAGAATCCAAAAATGAACCTGCGGTAGAAATTGGCAAGGCCCAAGAAGCTTCGGAGCTCAGTGAGTGTGGCTAGGGCTGGCCAGTCATGGATGACTTGGATCTTGGCTGGATCCACATGTATTCCATGTTAATCAACAATGTAGCCCAGGTAATGGACCCTATCCATGCCAAAGGAGCATTTTTCCAAATTGGCGTATAGTTTGTGTTGTCGCAGGGTGTGCAGAACATGTTGAATATGTTGCAAGTGTTCGACCCAAGTCTTACTATAAATGAGAATGTCATCCAGATACACCACTACAAGATTATTGGTGAATGGTTGCAGGATATCATCCATCAACCTCATGAAAGTGGTTGGCGCATTTTTCAAACCAAAGGGCATGACCAACCATTCAAAAAGGCCTTCCTTTGACTTGAAGGCAGTCTTTGATACATCTGTTTGTTCTATCGGGACCTGATGGTAGCCAGACTTCATATCAATATTACTGAAGTATTTCGCCCCCGTGAGTTGATCAAGGAGGTCGTCGATTCAGGGAATCGGGTATCGATTTCTGACTGTGATTTTATTCAGAGCCCGGTAATCAATGCAGGAGTCGTTAGGTTCCATCTTTATTTTGTACCAGCAAAATTGGGCTCCCGCAAGGTGATGAGTTGGGACAGATGCGCCCCTTGAGTAGTTCTTGGATCTGTCGCTTGATCTCATCATTCTCTGACAAAGAGCGACGATATACTAGCCCATTGGGAAGCGGTGCGTCGAGGGTCAGATCAATGGGGTGTTTGACCTGGCAGTGCAGAGGTACCCCGGTAGGTGAAGAGAAGATATCTGAGTATTCTTCCACGACCTTATCTACTTCCTTATGTTGTGTGGAGAGGTCGGTCGCAGAAACCCTAGATGTGGTTGTGATATTTCACTTATTCTAAGAGTGAATCGTGAAGAAGACAAACTTCCCCGTCTAAAGATGATCTTCCTACATTGCTTAGCAGAGATCAAGGAAATAGCACTAGGTGGGACTGCCTCGGGTATCCTGTACAATTTCATGTTCAAAGTAATAATAACACTA
The DNA here is from genome assembly GCA_010110895.2 of Picea sitchensis. Taxonomy (NCBI): domain Eukaryota; kingdom Viridiplantae; phylum Streptophyta; class Pinopsida; order Pinales; family Pinaceae; genus Picea; species Picea sitchensis. Next base: position 520,734 of record SNQJ01S0000307.1, read on the forward strand.
CGAAGCCTAGACTCATATACAGCATGAGGTTTCCATAAATAAGGTTGTCCCAAAAGAACATCACAAACTTCAAGAGGAGCAACATCACACAATACCTTGTCTTTGAAGGGCTTGATGTCGTACGACAGTTGGCACTGTTGGTTGATGTGGAGATCGCTTCCTTGGCAAAGCCATCCAATGGTGTAGGGTTGTGAGTGCGATGTTGTCGACAGGGCCAGCCGTTGGACGACCTCTGCTGAGATGAGGTTCTTTTGGCTACCGCTATCAATGATGAAGTGCAGCAGGGTGCCTTTTACCCACATCTATGAATGGAAGAGGTGCTCTCATTCTTCTGGCTCGTCTGGTTCACCAGGCTGGAGCTTGGTGGTAGCAACGGTGGCACTGGGTTCCGCATCAATGATTCGTCTTCCACTTTCTTGTTCTGGCTCAGAGTCAGAACTCACATCTAATTCAGAGGCTTCCACTTCGGCCACCAGCAACTGCTTTGAGGGGCAGTCAGCAGTGTTATGCCAAGGGCTCTTATGGAGGTCGCACCACTTCCCAATATCTTTCTTTGTATTTCTGGTGTCCTTCTTTGCTTACAACTTGGACTGGTTGTCCTGATATTTTCCATCATTTCTCTATCCTTTGTTTTATGGGTTGGGGCCGCCCTTTCCTGGCTTTTGTTGTGAGGGTTCCCGGGCCCAAATTGTCGCGTATTTTGTTTGAGCTTCTGCTCGATTTTGACGACATATCGGTAGGTCGTGCCCAAGGATGAGATGTCCAGAAATTCCATTTCAGTCTGGATCTTTGATACCCAACTTGGTGCGTAAGGTATGGAATATATTTGTGAAATTTGGCATTGCTTGGTCTCTTTCTTGCTGCAGTGTGGTCCATTTGGTATACAAGTCGTCATAACTTTCGACAGGGTAGTATTGTTCCTTAATAGCAACCCTGAAGGATTCTCATGTGGTCGTGATTGTAAATAATGAGGGTTCCTCTGTTTCCTTTTGCTCACAGAAGGTTTCCCACCAATCTTTGACATGGGGAACGGCTTTAAGGAGCGCAAAAGTAATATTTTCTCTATTCGAAAAGTTATGGACAGAAAAATACCCTTCTAGTAGATTCAACCACTTGTCTATAGCATCTGCGTATATATGACCTTCAAATATAGGAATATCGAAGTTTATTTGTACCTTGAAGGGGGCGGCACCTCCATTCGAAGAAAATGTGTCAATTGTTGGTAGCCACCAAAGAATTTGCGCGAAACTATCCATCATCTCGTTCCTTTGTTATGTCAGGCCTTCCTCAATCAACACTTTGAAAGGATCTTATGTCCCGTCAACTTTCTTTTCTCCTGCCATGAGAGGTATCTTGGGAGTGCGAGAGCTTTTTTCCTCAAGAGAAACAAGCTCGAGACCCAACTCTTTGTACTCTAACCTCGTTGGGGACATGCATTAAGACGACAAGGAGCAGACCACTCTGATACCACTGATCCAAATTTTATGAACGGAACGAAATGAATACAAAATATTAATAAGTACTTAACACAAAATAACAGAGATACAGTAAAACTGGTTTTCTATTCAATAAGGAAATAAGATGAAACTGTAAAATGCAGCGGAAACAAGCTTGTTGGAATGGTGGCGGCTTATCTCTAAGAAGAGATGTGATGGTTGCACTTATTCACTAGAAGATTATTACAATGAGGCTCTGAAGGCCTTTTTACAATAAACAAGAATGCCAAAAACCTAACCCTAGGAGATGAAGCATCAAAAGTCACGTGGGCCCCATTTGGGTAAGTTAGTACATTAACTTTCTGGGGTCGTAACTTTTGCATATGATCTCCATTTTAGGCGTATGATAGCCCATTGGAAAGGTATTGTCGAGGAGATTCATTTTGGGGGCTCAATCATTTCTTTGAATATCATTGAGAAGCTCGATGCCGAAAAACCTTCATTTAGGCCCTCAAAATGGCCCCAAAAGTTAAAACTGCTAAAAATAGTAAATTGCCAAAATTGCCAGAAAACTGTTTTGAGCCAGTTGGAAAAGGTGGGTGGCCACCAATATCCACATGGATCACAAGGATGAAAAGGTAGAGTGGGCCATGATTGGTCATGGCATAGGATTCCTCGAGTTATAATAATTTGGCATATGGTTATTTTTCATAGGTAGAGCTAAAGATCGTAATTCTCGAATGAGCAATCGGAAAGATTCTGGAGCAGTGTCAGGTTTAGGTATTAGCCCTCCAGTGATAATGGCACCAAGTACTTGATTACGAGTTCTAATATGGTCATATTTGAGAGTAATCATATCTTGTAAAATATAAGCAACACCAAAACCTTCTAGAGCCCAAACTTCCATTTCTCCTATTTGTTGCCCCCATCGTTTGGATTTTCCTCTAAGAGGTTGTTGTGTAACCTGTGCATAAGGTCCACTCGAACGTGCATGTATTTTATACTCAATTTCGACATATAAGTTTTTCCTATTGTAACAGGTTGTTCAAAAACATCTCATGTTCTTCCATCGATTAATCTATGTTTTCCAGGATGATTTGGTTCGAATACCCATGGATTAGTTGTTTTCTCAATAGCTTTATAAAGCTCAGGAAACACTAGTTTTCTCGAAGGTTCTCACTCGTATCTTTCGTCAAAAGGTGTTATTCTATAATGTTTGTTCATCGGGTTTCCTGCTAAACTAGGCAAACATTCAAAGATTTGTCTTGCATTCATTCGTGAAGGTACCCCTAATGGATTCAATACGATATCAACTGGTATTACATTTTGCAAATAGGGCATATCTTGTCTGGTAAAAACTATTGAAATAATACCTTTATTACCATGCCTTCCAGCTACTTTATCACCCACTTGTATCTTACGTTTTTGTGATATATATACGTGGATTGTTTCTGCATTATCACCGGAATCATCTATTCTATTTATCCATCTCAAATCAATAACTCGACCTCTTCCACCTACCTCTTCCACCTATAGGTGTTCTGAGACAATTTTCTCTCGCAGTGGATACCTCAAATACCAAATATGGTTTGTAATAATCTTCCTTTCGAGGCACATAATGATTCTTATTTTTTTTGAGGCGTTAATTTACCTACCAAAACATCACTTGTTTCTATCCAAGATCCTAGCATTACAAGACCATTTTCTTCCAAATGACAAAGTGAATGAGCATCTAAGTTAGGTATTTCTCTAGTGATTCTTTCGGGACCTTGGCTCGTCATACAGATTTCAATCATGTACCTTACGATATGGAAAGAGGTATAAATATCTTCATATACCAGACATTCACTAATGAGTATTGTATCTTCAAAATTGTATCCTTCCCATGGCATATAAGCTACTAAAACGTTTTTTCCCAAAGAGAGTTCTCACCCTACTATAGTCGCATCGTCTGCCAGAATTTTTCTCTTCTTTACAAATTCCCCTTAACGAACTTGAGGTTTTTGATGCGTACAAGTATTGGTATTAGAATGTTGATATATAATTAATTATGTTCATGCAGTGTCTCCATTAACCAATGAAGTGATATTTACAGCATCGATATACTCGATCCTTCCCTCTTGTGTAACTATAGCTTCACTTCCTGAATCTAGAGTTTCTTGACCTTCCAACCCAGTTCTGGCAATGCACTTCTCAGGTTGAAAAAGTGGAACTGCTTGACACTACATATTAGAACCCATTAGAGCATGATTTGCATCATTATGTTCGAGAAAAGGAATAAGGGAAACTCCAACAGAAAAATATTGGAAAGGAAAAATACTTCTGAAATGGATTTGTTCCCATGCAATAACTATAAATTCTTGTCGGTATCGAGTTGGAGTAATTTGTTCCTCTTGAATCCCTTGATTTAACGCCAAAGAATTTCATGTATCTATCGGATAGTATTGATCATCATCTTCTCCTAGTAATAGATAAACCATATGTTCTTCTCTCGATCTCTCAGAGATATTATAGAATGGACTTTGTAAAGAACCGCACTGAACAATCTTTGCATGAATAGATAATGATGCAACAAGTCCAGCATTCATTCCTTCGGACATATCGATTGGACAAATATTCCCATAATAACTGGGATGAATATCTTGTGTTCAAAAACTAGCAGTTCGCCCAGTTAAGCCTCAGGGCCTAAATGGCTCAATTTTCGCCCATGAGTTATTTCCTTCAATGGATTAGTTTGATCTAAAAATTGGGATAAGGGGTGTGAACCAAAAAAATCTTGAAAAAGTGTTTTTTATTAGATTTGAAGTTACCAAGTTCTGAGGAGTTGATCTACGCTTGGTTTCTCTGTGTATAGTTCTTCAAACTGCATCTTCCAAACGACCTAGAGCTAATTTGAATTGATTCTGTAATAAATCTGCTACAGAACGAATACGTCGATTTCTAAGGTGATCTATATCATCGAGTGTACACACTCCAAATTTTACTCAGATAAGGTAATCCATAGCAGCCAATACATCTTGTGGCAACGAAAAAATATCATTCTCGGGTATATTAAGATTTTGTTTTTTGTTCGGATTTCGTCGACCAATCTTTCCCAATTCACATCTTTGTCAAAAAAAAAATACTGCAATTCTTTACATAGAGACTCGGAAAATACCAAATCGCCACTTACACAGTAGAGTTTTTTTATAAAACTCCAGAATGGTTTTTTCCTTCAACCAAATATATTCCTCTCGCTCCCACCTCCCCTTCTTCTTCAGTAAAAAGAAAAAAAAAATCGGGATAGTGAGTATTGTACAGAATCTCTTCGAGATTTAAACCCATAGCTAATAATAGAACGGGAATAGATATTTTTCGTTTTCTACTTACACGAGCCCATATCCTTTCTCCCACATCGATCTCTAATTTTGATCTTCTTCCCCAATCTGAAATCAGAGTATCAGTATATATATAGTTTATTCTATTATGGTCTAATTTTGAACGGTAATAAATATCGGGACTTATTAATATCTGATTCACCACGATTCTGTAAATTCCATTTACTACAAATGGTCCATGGGAATTCATTAAAGGAATATTTCCGAGAAATATAGTTTGTTTTTGTATCTTACTGCTATTCCTCTAAATCGATCTTGCTAGTACATATAATTCAGAGTAATATGTAAGGGACTGATATGCAGCATCTCTATCTTTGATAAAAGGTTATGCTAATTCACATTCATTACCAAAAAACCTGGATTCAATTTCTTTATCTGTATCCTCAATTTTCGGAAAATTATGGAATTCTTCCATCAAGCCCTGATCGATGAAACGACAAAATCCTTCAAATTGTATCTTACCAAATTCGGGGATTGTAAATGCTCCATCATTTTCATCTAATCGCATTGAAAGTTTCCCATCTGTCAAAAAGTCTATTCAATTATTCTCGGTTGATCTATATGGATCAATCTGACAAAAAAGATTTGGATGTATATTCAGTTTTCACTATATCCCATCAAATTCTACCTGTATCCAGATATACTTCCAATTAGAAAAAAAAAAAAGATAAGGAAGAGAAGAGATACATCAAATTAGAAAAAAAAAAGAGAAGAGGTACTTTGATACTTTCATCCAACCACGTGAAATGGAGCTATGAACGAATGAATCAAACCATTCTTAAATGTGAATCTCACTTAGAAAATTTCCTAATGAAAATAGTAAGATTGAAAGATGGAGAACAAATTAGATCCATTTCATTTATGGTTGACTTTAGCATACATCTCATACTATAATCAAAGGACAGATGAATGATTTGAAAGGATGACATATTCGAACTTTACATTGCATTCCCATATCTTGGCGACATAGCCAAGCGGTAAGGCAGAGGACTGCAAATCCTCCATCCCCAGTTCGAATCCGAGTGTTGCCTTGTTGAGGTAAGTAAATGGAAGGAAAAGTCTTGATTTCCATTACAGAACCTCTGCAGACATATTGGTACATATTACCAATATAGATAGTGAGTTACGTACATTTGATCCCAATTTCGTCGTGAATGTACGACCCTCGAGGTAGTTATAGTAACTTGTTGGTCAATGATCAAATGAATTTATTTATCTCTCATATCAGCTCGAACGTCAGTAACGTTCATAATGGAAAAGTGGTCCATTTCAACTTCAACTTTACACTATCATTAATAGTTCCATTATCATCTCAATAATGAAATCATTATTTTTTAGAGAACATGATCCGTATGGACATAGTCGATATAACTTGGGTTGCTTTAATGGTAGTTTTTACATTTTCCCTTTCACTCGTAGTATGGGGGGAAGTGGACTATAATAGTAATTCTTAAGAAATAATTATTGTGTTCCTTCTAAATCATGCATGAGAATATCTCTTGTTCCATAAGGATCCAGTGATTTTGAATCTTCGTCCCAAATTGAAAGACTCTTTCCATGGAATTATTTCATCTTTATCCCCGTAAGGGTTGTGCATAATCCCTTGTCATTATCATTGTCCTATGATATTTTCATAGGACAAATATGATTCTTTCTAACAGGTTTTAATGAATTAGTTCTTTTCTAGAACTAGTTGATAATCTCGTTTCTTCCACTGAAGAACGATCTCTCTTCTATTTCTTAGTAGGAATAGAAAGAAATAGTCCATGTTCTACCAGATGTTTCCGAATTGATCGGATATTATATCAATTATGTTCTCACGGAAACATATGCAACATAAGTCATAGATTACTTTGTTTTTTATTATACCATTTCATGTTCCATATGTAATATGGACTAGATAACAATGTTCGTACTGGAAAAAGATGTTTAACTTTGCAATCCACAAGTACGTTCAGAATAACATCTGTCTACATTGGGTCTATTTTTTCCAGGGGCACGAAGAAGGTGATCAGCTCCGCTCTTTTATGGTACGATGTCCTTCATCCTACATTTACCATATATGGACAAGTACTATTAGGATATAATTATCCATATATGGGTGTAGAAGAAGAAGTAGTCCAAAAGAAAAGATTAGATAGTCTTTTCCTTCAGACTACTACTTTTCAAAAGAAATGAAAAAGCAATCCCTACCATGTATTGTTGCAATATACAAAATCCCACCTTACCCTGTATTGGTGTAATATAATAGATCCCATAACCTATTTTATACTTATGATCTAGATCATTTGGATCTATCTAGTGATTAATAATCACTCGATTCTCATAAAAATCAAGTGTTTCCACTACTTGCACTGGTCATTTTGACGTAAGGGATAAATGGAAAAGCAGTAGAAATTGAAGGAACAGTAGAATAGCACTAAATGCAAGGGTATTTACTTCCATGATCCCCTGATATTTACTTTGTTCAAAAATAGCTCAAGATTTGATTTCATAGAGATGAATGAATCTTTCAAGATCCATGAAATAGATGTAATTGATAGAATTGGTTCGAGTAACAGAATCTAACTAACAAATTGAATGAATTCTTCAATGAAAATAGTATAACATAATATGATCACTTTTGATAATACTAGTAAGAAAAATTTGCATGCATCAGAAAACATTATGATCAACACATGTCTGTATCATTTCGAAAGAACAGGATTCATACGAATAATAACCTTCTGCTACTCCAGAAGACGTTCGTCAGACATGAGAGGTATTTCGCTTATATCTCCATGGGTTAGATGGAATCTTGAACCTATCCCGGTCCGGTGATGATATAGAAGTCTCCCATATTGAATTTATCCAGAGGCCCACCCATGACCCTAGAATGAGAAGGACTAGTCCGTCCAGATCCTGACATGATCATTATTGGAAAGACAATAGTGTCTAGAAATCCATGTTCCTATGTTTGTAAGAGGAATTAGAGCATGCTCCAATCAAATCATCTAACATCAAAGTGTTGAAATATTGGTCTTCATCCATAATAATCTTCAAGCAATGTCACCTAGAGATTTGGTTACAAAGGTCAAGAAGGGGTGTGAATCCTAGAGAAATTTTTGGAGAGTTGTCTCAAATTTAATTGTGGCCAATGACCTGCAACCACCTAGTAATGAGCTAGAGAGAAAGTGGTTCCTTCAAGAGCTAATGGTAAATAATGATGTTGACAAGAACTTCACCATCTTTAAATGATGTAAAGGAATAGCCTTATTTTCGATTTTTTTTCCTCTTTTCATTGTATTTATGTTTTTTGAAAAGATTGAAAACTGAGAACAAAATTGATAATGTATTTAATGTTGATATTATGATAGTTGCGGGAGGTATTAACGTCTACATGTAACCCTGACGAGACTAGAATATTCCGAGAAGCAAGAGAAACCCTAAAACATTGGATAATAACCCTAGGAGACAAGTCGGCTCAAGAGAATATTTATTATTGAGTTATTAGCCTCCAGAAGTAGAAGTCGGTCCAGTTAGGTCACTTGGAGGACTATAAATAAGAGGGCACTAGAGCTCATTTGTCACTCTCACTCTCACAATTGCATAAGACCGGTGGTGCCCAATTTTGGAGAGGAGTTGCAGTTGCAGTTGTTGCAACTGGCATTTCGATTTTGGCTTGGAATTTCTCTTGGTTATGGTTTGGACTTTCTGCTTGGTATGCTAGCTCTAGAGAGAGGTACGCAACCTTGGTTGGCTATTGGTTCTCGGGTTTGTTTTCGTAATTATTCTCTCTGTCAAGATTAAGGTGCTCGGGGGTGGCTTCGGCCTATGGTTGGGTGAAAATATTGCTATATTATCTATGGTGAAACAAGCACACCTGCTTTTCTAACAGGTTATGGGACCATAATATCTTCGGACAGTCTAACCACTGGAAGATATATTGGGAGGATTTGCTCAGTTACAGTTACAGTTGCAGCAAAAAAACCCTAACCCTCTTGTTAAGGCACCTTAAGCGAAGAGATTGACCTAATTTTTAGATAGCCTAGTGCGCCCTAGCCTAGCGCACCTCCTGAGACTCTCAGCAATCCAAGACATCAAGTTTAATTTTTTGGTCAAAGTCAAAGGTTGACCAAGTCAAAGCAGTAATAACTTAGTCTATGAAGACAAAAAAAAAATTAGAAGGGGCTTCTAACTTCAGAGCATGGAAGACAAGGATTGACCTCATGCTTGCCAAGAATAAAGTGTTGGATATCGTGAAAGGAAAGATCATGGAACCATGGTTTGAAGCGGGAAAAGAGAAGGAACCTCAGAACGTTGCAATTATGGAGAAGTCCAAGGACAATGACATCAACGCTATGAGCATCATAGTAGACTTTGTAAAAGACTACTTTATACCCTACATCTCTCATCTTGACTCATCTAAGAACATGTACGATGCCCTAACTAACATCTTCTGTGTCAGAAACATTGGACAAGTAACGAGTCTGAAGAAAGAGCTCTATGACATGAAAATGAATGATGATGATTGCATAACATCATACTTTGTGAGAATCTCTCAGTTAAGAGATCAACTACAAGCTATTGAAGAAATCATTTCAGAAAAGGAAGTGGTAAATATAGTACTCAATGGCCCTCCCAAGACATGGGATGCATTTGTCACAAGCATAAACACAAGAAAGGAGTTTCTGACATTTAAAGAACTTTGGACTTGTTGTGCACAAGAAAAATCAAGGATTAATGCAAAATAAAAATCCCAAAATAAATATGATAATCAAGCCTTCACAGCGAAATTCAAGAATTTTAGGAATAAGAGGAAGTTTTGCTTAAGGAAGGAAACAGACGAAGCAACAGTTGTCGAAGAAAAGGAACCCTCAAAGATAGTCAAACAAGATGAAGATTTATTCTTCTAGTCAAGGTAACAATATTCTTCTATAACATAGTTCTTACATAGTTCTGGTACATATCATGCATATCTATTTCTTGAGAAGAAAAGATGGTCAGTAAAACAATACCTATGGAAGAATAACAAGATAAAGATTGTTATTACAATGACTACAACAAGATAAAGTACATTGGAAAATTCTTGAGGAATCTATTATATAAGTAACAACTATCAGATAGGCCGAAATCATAATCAAACTTGAAGAGACCTAAAAGGATTCAAATCAGAAAGAAGTCAGTAATCAAGAGGAAATTAAAATAAGACTTGTGACACTTTACAGAAGGCAATAAAGATGCAGACGGAAGCATCGACTCTCTTAGATGGAGGGAGATGATTACAAAATTCCAAAAGAAGAGCATGCATCCATGCATGAAGCGAGGATTAGGAGGGAGTTAATCCTAAATGATATGATCCATTGAAGAATTTGAATTATATGTCCATGTTCCCATTGAAAGTAGCATCCATGTTAAGCAGCACGTGTTCAATTTGACTCTAGAAAAAGTCTTCTTCGAAAAGAAGCCTTGAATATTCTTGGTTGTCCATCTACATCCATGTTCCTATGATGAAAGGAAGAACTTGGAATCTTCAGGAAGGAAGGGAATGGAATCTATAGAAGACTCCATGGACTCAAAAGCTAAAGACAAACATGAGGAAAAACATGAAGATTCCAAGAAAAAAAGGAAAAACCAGAACAACCAGTTATTATACCAAGAATCTTAAGACTACCGACTTGATTAGAACCCACTAGAAGCAATCAACCAGAAGAAATGTGTAACGTCCCCGACCATCAACCCCATTGTCGGACAACGCTACTACGCAGAAACATTCTCATACTTATATATATAACATGCATTAAATCAAATTAACACATTTAACTAAACAATACAAAGTAATCACGGGATTACTGCTAACATACAAAAATAATGGAATTAACAGTAATTCATAATTGCATCGGAATACATGATAATATTGCAAGCATCACAGACATAAATTTTAATTGAAATTAAACACATAATGATACTTATCTTTGAAACTGTAGTAACTCCACCAACTACATGCAGACCTTCCACGAACCTCCTAGCCTTAGACCACGTTGTTCATCACGCTCAGTAGTGGGTCACCCCCAAGCTAGGACCAAGCTCCACCCTGGGCAAGGAAATCCTAGACTACGTTGAGGTTATAGGAAAACTACACAGAGAAACCAAAAGGATTCTCTCAAGGAGCCTTCTTACGCCCACTACCCACGGACTCTCATTCCCCACATGCATGTTCCACCCGAGAGTATACACCTTCACAAGCACAATCCATCGGTGTTTCACCTCCCTCTCTGGGTCTCGGCAACAGGTCGGATCAAGATTTCTTAGAGCTCTGTAGCTAGTGTTGGACTCTCTTTGGGAGAAAACCGTTTCCCAACAGAATCTCTCACCTGGAGAGAGTTGCTCATAGGCCTGACAACCTGCATCTTCTACCACGGGCCTGACAACCCGCTTCTTTAGAACACTCTTCGACTCGATTCCAACCGGGTGAGGGAAACCACAACAGCATCATCACTCAGTTGACACGAGGATGACGACCACAACAGAAAATGGGCATAGGCCCGAAAATGGCAACGGCTAGACGCTAAGACACAACACACTCATGCGATTACCCAGGTGTCGGGTTCCACAGAAGACACAGAAAGTTCACGGATTTCAGGTCTCTAGTGCATGCGTGAATATTTACAAAGGTCGAATACAGAGGTCTCACGGTTTCAGACGAAGGATCGGGAAAACTGGAAGAACGAACCCCCAACTCAGCTGACGCTTCAGCTTTTAACCGCATGCACCCAGGTCGACACTTGTCTTTCTGGAGTTGCATGCGTTCCCTCTCCTAAGACTTAGGATAAAAACATGTTTGTCCCACAGCTTTGGAATAATAATAAAACAATATTCTCAAGGACTTAAGCCTCTAAGCTTAGCCCCTCTATCCAAACTTTCAGCCCCTTTTCCCTTACCCACCCTGTGGAAGATTAGTCCCCCATCACTCTTTCTTTGTGGTCGGTCTTCATGCAACGATGTTTAATCTTTATTAATGTTCTGCATAATTACATATACAAAAACATGCTCCTAGCCTTTAACACTTAGGCTCGCAAGCCTAATAAACACATAATCCCACCAGCTTATCAATACTCGGCTCACCAGCCTACAAAACATGATTTACAATTCATAAACATGATTACAACACGGCTCATCCTTGGGGATATTACAAAATAGAAGTTGTGATGAAGAACAATGTATGTAAGAAAATGTGAAAAAGACTTATGAATGGAAGCATTGCGAGATTCAAAACTAGAGATTCTTCTAAAAGGAGAGAGAAGACTATGACGAAAACTTGTTCCAGTGAATCAGATATACCTCTTGCAGTATCAATGGATTGAAATTTACATGTAAAAGATCATTCTTCCCAATAAAGAAAATTGAGAAAGAAGCTTATACCAAAAAGACACCCATGTATGCAAATGGAAGAAGACCTTGTATGGATTCAAGCAACTTGATGCATAGTATCTCATATAGAGCAGAACTGTGGTGAAAACTTCCTATGACAGAGAAAGTGTATCAGAATGGTTACTCAGAAGTCCGAAGGATGGATTGCAAATCCATGGAAAACTCCCATGATTGGCTCATTAATGTATTGACAATTGATTGGCTCATTAATGTATTGACAATTGATTGGCTCGTTAATGTATTTGGAGAATACTTACTCGGATATTTGTTTTGTGGGTCGTTTAAACTATGATGCAAATGACAGAAGAAGTGTTGAAATTTGGGTACCTTGGAAAGTGGTCATCTTGTGTTTGTGAGCCTCTAAACACATGTGGGAAGTACTTTGTACCTTCTATTATGTACTTTATGTCTAATTTCACTTAGACTTAAGAGATTTAAGTCAAAAGTGAAATTTGGTCATTTTAGCCTAAATGACAATTAATTCACTTTGTGGGTGAATTAGGAGACATAAAGTGAAACTATGGAAACTCAAGTAAAGTGGGTTTTGAGTTGAGATTTACTTGAGATGATCTCAACCATTGACTTAGAATGAGATGAGATGATCTCGTCCACCCATTTATTAGGTTTCTTCATGCATCCTTAAGGAGGTCGCAAAGGGCAAAGGAGAGGCTAATTGTTCACTTGTTCACCTTGAGAGTTTGGTGAGAAGTAGAGAAGTGATAATTCAAAGGAGAGAGAAGCAAGCTAGGGCGCACTTGTTCATGGAGGGCGCAAGGCAAGTTGGAGTCTCAGTTATTTGTGTTGAATGTATTTACTAGGAGGAGGGCGCAAGGTTAGCAAGTAGCATTTGGAGTAGAGCTTTCTTGTTTCTGATTTTGTAAATGTGTTGAACCTGCATAGAATAGATCTAGCCTAACAATGATACACACATTTGCAGAGAGAAAAGGAGAAAGAAGGAGAGAAAGAATGAATCTCATTAATTGTTGTGAAAAATGAATAATTTACACATGATATACTCTATATAACTCAATGAGTGCACACTGGAGGAGAACCAATGCACCATAGTGGCGGTCTAGAGTGATCTGGACACACACCAGCAGTTATGGGAGTAAACTGCCACCTAGTCTAGTCTCTCGGGAAGTTACAGGAGTGAACTTCCACCTAGTTGAGTTAACTAGTCAACTAGTCTTCAGTTAACTAACTGAACAGAGAGTAGTGAGGAGTTAACTCAAGAAATCAAGGGTAATGTGCCAATCTGGTGATGATCCCAATGTTTCATAGTGACAAAACCAATGCAGCATCTAAACTCAACTCAACGAGTCAAACTGAAGTGTTAGCTGAACGAGAATATTTTCCCCTAAAATATAGGAGACTGGATAATGAGTAATTATGAGTAATAAACAAGGAAAAACCCTAGGAAAATTAAATCCTAGGTGTGTGTGAAGTAGCACCAACACCCTCCTAAACATCACTATGGTGAAAATAAAGAATGGGTCCCGGCAATGAGGCCATGTTAGGTACCCTAATACAAAAGATACACTGAAATAAAGGGAGGAAAGAGAGAAAACCTCATGGGAAAAAAACCCCCTCAAGGTACAATGTATGTAAAAAGAAGAACTACAGTTGCTAGGAAACGGTGTCCTTCACTCCAAGACAACTTCACAGAGAATGGAATTTATGCTCAATGAAGGCCTTGGTGAAGATGTTTGTTGTATGTTCTGTTGAAGGACAGAACTGTAAGTCGATGATCCCCTCGTATACTAAGTCCCAGATGTAGTGCATGTGGATCTCGATGTGCTTCGTCCACTGCCTCTAAACTGGATCTCTACAGAACTTCAGAGTGCTCTGGTTGTCCCACCAAATGGCGATCGACCGATGAAACTGAATGCCCAACTCAGTGAGAAAATGTTGTAGCCACATAGCCTGAATGGTTATGTTAACTACCCCTTTGTACTCTGCCTCAGCTAAAGATAGAGAAATGGCATTTTGCTTCTTTCTCAACCAACAGATAGCCCCGGAACCAAAACTGAGTGAGTAACCAGATGTGGACTTGCGATCAGTGCTATCTCCAGCCCAGTCGAAATCAGTAAACCCGATGAGATCTAATGTAGAGTCTGTTGCATAATGAATCACAAAGGTGATGGTGCCCTGTACATATCGAAGGATGCGTTTTGCAGCCTTCCAATGTAGCTCATGCAACTCCTGCATGAACCTGGAAACTGCGCCAACTACATATGAGAGGTTTGGTCTGTAATGTGTGAGATACAACAAACTCCCCACTAGTTGTCTATACAGTGTGTTGTCAACCAGTGGAGTCTCCCCGCCATCCTCAAGTTTGACTCATGATTGGAAAGGAGTCGGAACAAACTTGAAGTCTGTCATGTGAAATCTCTCAAAGAGATCTCGTGCATACTTGGCCTGAGACAGTTTGATGCTTGATGCATCCTAACTGATCTCGAGTTCAAGGAAGAAGTGTAGCGGACTCGTGTCCGTCATCAAAAACATGTCATGTAGAATCCTCTTGACTGCAGCAATCGTTGAAGTTGAGCAACTGGTGATCAGCAAATCATCAACATACAGAACTAAGAGTAGAAGTGAATCATTTGTCCTGAGCATGTAGACATTCGGGTCTGATTTACAACGTACAAATTTCTGTGACAACGAGTAGGAGTCCATCTTGGCATACCATGCCCTCAGAGCTTGCTTGAGGCTATAAAGGGACTTCTTCAGTCGACAGAACAAAGATGAATCATGCATAAATCCCTGGGGCTGCTCCATGTATATCTCCTCAAAGAGATCACTGTGAAGAAATGCATTATTCACGTCCACCTGATGAACTTCCCATCTGTTGGTTGCCGCAATGGCAAGTGTCAATCGTATGGAATCCATCTTCGCTACTGGAGCGAAGGTCTCATCATAGTCAATACCATGAACCTGTTGAAAGCCTTTGGCAACAAGCCTGGCTTTGTATCTGCTAATCTTTCCATTCGTTGCACTCTTGATCCTGTAGACGCATCTGCATCTAACAAGTTTCCTCCCAGAAGGAAGGGGAACCAGATCCCAAGTATGGTTCTCGAGGAGGGAGTTATACTCCTCCTGCATGGCAGATTCCCAAAAGGGATTTCCAGCAGCCTCGCCATCAGACTGTGGATCTGAAGACTGAACCAAGAAAAGATGCTTGGAGGGCTAATCTTTCCATTCGTTGCACTCTTGATCCTGTAGACCCATCTGCATCTGACAAGTTTCCTCCCAGAAGGAAGGGGAACCAGATCCCAAGTCTGGTTCTCGAGGAGGGAGTTATAATCCTCCTGCATGGCAGATTCCCAAAAGGGATTTCCAGCAGCCTTGCCATCAGACTGTGGATCTGAAGACTAAACCAAGAAAAGATGCTTGGAGGGCAGTTGTTCAGTGGCAGTGAGTGCAACATGAGGCTCCTCGAAATTAGATCGAGTCCTCCTAGTATCGGTTGGATCACCAACGAGATCCCCTACAGCCTGAATAGTACTATGTGCCCACTTAGGCCTCTACTCTGGCTCTGCAACTGCATCTGGATGCTCAGACTCTGCATCCGACTGTACTGACTTGGAATCTGAATCATCTGAGTCTTTTGAATCAGAACTCTTGTCTGAAGAAGAGTCGGCATGTGCATGCTCATCATCTCGAACAGGTGGAAGAATGAAGGTGTCTGCATGCGGTTGTTGAGGTGCATACGAGACACTTTCCTCAAATTGGACACTTCGCTCAATGATGAGTTGGTCCGAGAAAAGATCAATAAGCCTATATCCCTTCACACCGTCAGGATATCCAACAAAAATGCACTCAGTGCTCTATGGATCAAGTGCCTTTCTCTTTTCAGAGGGAATCCGGGCCCATGCACCTGAACCAAAAATGCGAAAGTGGGTCACTTCCGGTTTGAGGTCGCTCCAAGCCTCGTAGAGGGTCTTATCCTTGACAGATCTATGGAGAGATTTGTTTTGGATGTATGTTGCGCAATTAAGTGCTTCGACCCATAGTCTTTGTGGTAGAGACTTTGCATGCAACATGCAAGATGCCATCTCCTTTAGAGATCTGTTTTTCCGCTCAGCAACTCCGTTTTGTTGCGGAGTATAAGGAACTGTGTGCTGCGACTGAATCCCTGCCTCATGGAAAAGGTTATGGATCTCATGATTTACATGCTATCCCCCGTTATTAGTTCGGAGGACTTTGATCTTCTTTCCAGACTGTGTCTCAACCAAGGCTTTGAAATCTTTGAGGTGTTGAATTTTTGCCTGAGAAAGTAGATCCAAGTAAAATGTGAGAAATCATCAACAAAAATGAGAACAAACCTCGCTTTGTTGAAGGATGGATGCGGAAAAGGACCCATAAGGTCACTATGAATCAGATCTAAAGGTGCGGAAGCTCGGTGAGACTTTCCTTTGTCGAATTTCTCGAGGGTGTTTTCCGAGAACACATCCCACATACTCCCTTGGAGAAATGGATGGCTGATAGACCATCAACTAATCTGTGCTTGCTAAGTTGTTGCATGTATCTGAAATTCAAATGTCCAAACCTTTCGTGCCATATCCTACTACTTTCATCAGCATGAGTAAGCAGCAGTAAAGAAGAATCGGGTTCAATGAATTCAGAAAATGTATACAATCTAGATTGATGATTTACCTCATCAGTAGCAACCCTGGAGTTGGTTTCAATGTCATTGATGTCCACGGAATTTGGTGTGAAGATGACTTTCTTTTTGGTGTCGGAATTCGTCATCTGATACACAAAGAGAACGTTAACAAAAAGTTTGGGAACGTGCAAAGCATTCTCGAAGATTTCGTTGGTGAGTTCAATCCTTCCTTTGTTAGTGACTTTGACAAAACAGTTGTCCCCCATCAGAATAGGAGGACCTTTGCATGCATCCAATAAAGAATAGAGTGCTTCTGAGGCAGCCATGTGATGTGATGCTCCTAAATCTACGATCCAAGCATCGGGAGAGGAGTTGATTGCAATCAAGGCATGGCTAGAATTGTCTTTCTTGGAATTCGGATCTTATGGGTTCTTCTTCTTTGCACACTCGGGGATGCGATCTCCAAGGTTGTTTTGCTGAAGTATTTGAGACATCAGATCTAATTTTTTTACATGCATGTGAATTCTAAATGAAATCCTTTGTGACAGTATGTGCATTTCTCCCATTTTCTTCCCTTTTCCCATTTGGATCCAGAGGCATCGGTGAAGGGCTTTGTGTACCCTTCCTTCTTCGGATGTGCATGAGCTTTTCGTTTATCTTTATCTTTAGATTTCTGATATTTGTGGCTGCCATCATGCACAGTGAGTTCATGCGCCCTTGGGCCTTTGATTGTGCCCATGTTGATGAGTTTGGTTTGCTCTTATGTCAAGGATTCGATAAAGTCCACGAGAGAAGGCATCTTGCAGTTGGCTCCAGAGGCAAATCTGACAGAATGGAATGTGGATATGAATACAGAGAATTCAGGAACAAGCTTGGAGAGAATGGTGAGAACCATTTGTTTCTCCTCCTTCGATTTATCAAGCCCGCAAGCTTTGAGTTGCGACAATAGATCCTTGAATTCTGTAAAGAAATCTTGGATATTTTCGAAGTTTTTTGGATCCAATGTGAGCAGTTCCACCTCCAACATGTGTCCCCTCATCTCATCATGTTTTCCAAAGAGCCCTTCCAATCCATGCTTCATTGGGAGTCTTACAAGAAGGTATATGAAAAATGAGATCGAGAGAAATAAGACTGCAAATTGTTATGAGTGTCTCATCCATGCAATTTAAATAATTGGATTTTTCTATGGTTGATGTTGGTTCTGTATCTATATTCAAGGTTAACTTATACAACCCTCTGGTTCGGAGATGTATGGTTATTTTCTCCTTCCATGCAAAATAGGTGTAAGGTGTAAGAAAGAATTCTTTTTGGAATTCTATCTTTCCGATGTCTTCAATCTTTTGTACCTGCCAAAAATTTTGGTGTAGCTTTTGCTTAGTAGTTTGTCGGCTCTGATACAATGTAAATGTGTTGAACCTGCACATGATAGATCTAGCTAAACAATGATACACACATTTGCATAGAGAAAAGGAGAAAGAAGAAGGAGAGAAAGAATGAAAGAATTCCCATTAACTGTTGTGAAAAATGAATAATTTACACATGATATACTATGTATAACTCAATGAATGCACACTAAAGGAGAACCAATGCGCCATAGTGGTGATCTATAGTGGTGGTCTAGAGTGATCTGGACACACACCAGCTGTTACGGGAGTAAACTTCCACCCAGTCTAGTCTCTCAGGCAGTTATAGGAGTGAACTGCCACCTACTTAAGTACTAGTCAACTAGTCTTCAATTAGCTGACTAAACAGAGAGTAGTGAGGAGTTAACTCAGAAAATCAAGGGTAATGCGCCAGTCTGGTGATGATCCCAAGGCAAGCGTGCATTAGCTAGTAATGATCCCAATGTTGCATGGTGACAAAACCAATGCAGCATCTAAACTCAATTCAACTAGTCAAATTGAAGTGTAAATTGAAAGAGAATATTCTCTAGGTGGAATATTCTCCCCTAAAATATAGGAGACTGAATAATGACTAATTATGACTAATAAACAAGGAAAAAGAAATCCTAGGTGTGTGAAGTAGCTCCAACAGGTTTGTGGGTTGTTGAGAGGGCAATCAAATGGCAGTTTGAGTGCAAGGGTTCTTCAATCAGCAAAGAGAAAGGACATGGGCGCAAGGATCTTCAAGCTAAGTCAAGGAAGGAGGGGGAGCACTCTTCTAGGGGCACATATCCCACAGAACCATTGCAAAGCTTGTGAGGAACTTGCAAATTATTAGGTTCCTTTGTATTTATCTTCCTTGTTGTATAAAATGCTTGAAGCACACCATATATATACATTCATCTCAAACTGGTTTTTCCCGGGGGGTTTTGTTAGAAAATAATAGATGTGCTCGTTTAACCATAGACAATATAGCAATATTGTCACCCAACCATAGGCCAAAGCCACCCCCGAGCACCTTAACCTTGAAAGAGAACGTTTATGGAAGCAAACCCTAGGCCTAATAGCCAATCAATTTAGCGTACCTCTCTCCAGAGCTAGCACACAATGCAAAAAATCCAAACCATAACCAATAGAAAGTCCAAGCCTAAACCGATAATACAGATTGCAGTAGTTGCAGTTGCAGCTACTCTCCAATATTGCGGACTTACCTAGTTTCTGCAGTACGCACTTGTACATTTCTACAATTGCGAGTTGTGTGTACCAAATGAGATCTGGCTTACTGTATTTATATTGTTTTTCCTGAGTTGTCTGGG
The DNA here is from genome assembly GCA_010110895.2 of Picea sitchensis. NCBI lineage: Eukaryota > Viridiplantae > Streptophyta > Pinopsida > Pinales > Pinaceae > Picea > Picea sitchensis. The sequence continues at coordinate 540,261 of SNQJ01S0000307.1, forward strand.
TCGACTTCTCCTTATGGAGGCTAAACACTTAATATTAAATATTTCCTTGAGTCGACTTGTCTTCTAGGGTTATGTTCAATGCTTTAGGGTTTCTTCTTACTTCCTGGAATATTCTATTCTCGTCAGGGTTACACGTGGAGGTAAATACCTCTCGGAACTACCATAATATCAACACTCCCTCCTAGCTAGGGAGGTATTGAAAGCAATGGTCTTGAGCACAAACATACCATTCAACCGATAGCATCATCATAGCCGTACAAACTATCTCATGATTAGATCACGAGCACCATCATCACTATCATTTGATAGCATCAACTGCATCATCTCTCAAAGCCATACTCCATATGAGTAATCAAACTTGATGTTGAATAAGTCACTCGCTCCGCAGAGTGATACAAGGACCATTCTTTTAATCCGGACATACATTCTAGAAGAATGAGGGTCCCAACATATGCTAAAAACTACGACATGGACTCAGAGACCATTCCTATAGGAATGTCAATCTAGGACTATTTTCTAATAGAGTCATATGTACCATAGAGATTCGTCTCAACCTATATGCCTTAGAAAATATCGGTCCTGAACCATTTTCCTAATCGGGCTATCTAGATTATTCTTCTCAAGCATAGAAGAATAAATGTCCCTGATTTCTAAGCTTGGACCATTCACCTAACTGGGCTATTCCTTCTGCACTAAACATAGTGCAACCTGGGTAGAATGAGTCTGCCCTAGGGAATGTCTGTCCTTGATTGTTGAACCTAGACCATTCACCTAACTGACCATTCCTCCGACACTAAACATATTGCAACCTGGAGAGAATGACTTTGCCCTAGGGAATGATAGTCCGGACCATTTCCTAATGGAAATGATTGTCCTGCACCAACCTCCAAAACGGACCATTCTTCGAAACTGTGAACTTTGAAATATTGATTGCCCGGTGAGGAGGACCATTCTACTTGACCACTACTCAGAGTGACTGTCAAAAAGAATGACCGTCCTAAACCATTCCCCCACACTAGCCACAAGGGAAATTGTTGTCTATGGTACCATCAGCAATCTATCGAACCATTTTCATTACGAAAATGATTGTCCGATCTAGACCATTTTCCGAACTGGAAAATGCATGTCCGTCAAAAATCTCAAACCACTTTCTGAACTGAAAAGGAACTGCTCATCCTAAACCATTTTTCGAACTAAAAAATGATTGTCCATAAATCAATAACACATCAGTGCTCCCTCCCAACCTGGGAGTAATCTCTTCCTTTTTCAATAAGGAAGTCGTCTCCACGAGCCCCGGCTTGCAAACTTTTCATCTTGGACAGAAGTTTTATTGAAATATCTGCTATCTGCTCATCTGTGGAGATATATTGGAGAACCACTTCTCTTTTCTAGATTTCATCATGGAGAATGTAATGCTTGATCTCAATGTACTTTGGTCTGTTATGGAACACTGATTTTTCTCTGAAGGCTTCATGTAGCTCTGATCATGGCAATATATATCATGGTTGAATTCAGCACTTTTGTTTCCTGCTAGCTCATGACATCGTGGCAAGGCTCAAACTAAAGCATATCCAAGTAGCACTTCTTTTGCCATCATGTGAGTTTGTCATGGATTAACAATCCATCATCTTGAACTTCTTAGTAACCATTTCGATACATTATCTATGTTATAGAAAGTTTTCATCACGCTTCTGTTGTGCATGAGAGGCTCTGCACCAAGTTGTTTGAATCCATACAAGATCTTCTTCCATCTGCATACAAGGGTCTCTTTCTGATATACCTCAAAACATTGAGGTTACTCTACATACGCTTCTTGTTCAATTACTTTGTTGAGGAGAACAGTCCTTACATCCATCTGATGTAAACTCCAACCCATGGATATTACAGAAGATATAATGGCTCAGGTAGAGGTATGTCTCGTTACTGGAACAAGCTATCATCATAGTCTTCTCCCTCCATCTGGAAGAACCTCTAGTTCTGAATCTCACAATGCTTCCATTCATAAGTCTTTCATACATTGTTCTTCATCACAACTTCCATTTCTTCTACTTGATTGCTTCTAGTGGGTTCAAACCAAACTGGTAGTCTTGTGATTCTCAATATTATGACTTATTGTTCTGGCTTTTCTTTCTCTCTCAGAATCTTCATGTTTTCCCTCATGTTTCTCTTTAGCTCTTGGGTCCATGGAGTTTTCTATAGATTCCATGCCCTGAAGATTCCAACTTCTTCCTTTCATCATAGGATCATGGATGTAGATGGACAACCAAGGATACTTTGAGTCTTCTTTTCAAAGAAGACTTCTTCTAAAGTCCAACTGGACACGTGTTGTTTTTCATGGCTGCTACCATCAATGGGAACATGGATAAATACTTCATAATCCTCAATGGATCATATTATTTAGGATTAGCTCATTCATAATCCTTGCTTCATGCATGAATGCATGCTCTTCTTTTGGAATTATATAATCGACTCCCTCCATCTAAGAGAGTTGACGCTCCCCTCTGCATCCTTATTGCTTTCTCCAAAGTGTCACAAGTCTTTTTCTAATTTCCTCTTGATTGTTGACTTCTTTATATTTTTACTTCTTCCAGGTTTCTTCAAGTTTGATTATGATTTCGGCTTATCTTGCAGATTTTACTTATGTAATAGCTTCCACAAGAATTGTTACGAAGGATTGTCAATGTACTTCATCTTTTCATGTGTATTGCTTGACTTGTAGTCATCATGATAGCAATCCTTATCTTTGTTATTCTTCCATAGGTATTGTTTCTTTTTGAACATCTTATCTTCTAAGAAATAGATATGCAAGATATTTACATAAACTATTTAAACATGGTATGTACACGAACTATGAAAAATATTGTTACCTAGTCTTAGAAGAAGAAGTTTGTTTTATCCTACTTGGCATTCTTTGAGGGTACCCTTTCTTCGGCAACTGTTGATTTCTCTGTTTCCTTCCTTTTCTTTAACTCGGCACAGTGGTCCCTGTAGTGACCATATTTTCGACAGTTGAAGCATTGTATCTTTGACATATCATTTTCTTGATTTGGTTTCTTTCTTGAGCCAAACTTCTTATTTCTAAAATTCTTGAACTTTGTTGTGAAAGCTTGATCATAGTATTTATTTTGGGATTTCTCTTTTGCGCTAATCCTTGATTCTTCTTGTGCACAGCAAGTCCAAAGTTATTCAAATGTGGGATACTCATTTCTTGTGTTCATTCTTGCGATAAATGCATCTCATGTCTTGGGAAGACCATTGAGTACTATATTTATCAGTTCCTTCTCTAAAATGATTTCTTCAATAGCTTGTAGTTGATCTCTTAACTGAGAGATTCTCACAAGGTATGATGTTATGTTGTCATCATCATTCATTTTCATGTCACGGAGCTCATTCTTTAGACCCATTACTTGTCCAATGTTTCTCACTGAGAAGAGGTTTGTTAGGGCATCATACATCTTCTTAGATGACTCAAGATAGGAGATGTAGGGTATCAAGTGGTCTTTTACAGAGTCCATTATGATAGGCATGGCATTGATGTCATTGTCCTTGAACTTCTCCATAACTGTAACGTTATGAGGTTCCTTCTTTTTTGCTTCTTTGAATAGTGGTTCCACGATCTTTCCTTTCACGATATCCAACACTTGATTCTTGGCAAGGATGACGTCAATCCTTGTCTTCCATGCTATAAAGTTAGAAGCCCCTTCTAACTTGTTTTCTAACTTCATAGAGTAAGTCATAACTGCTTTGACTTGGTCAACCTCTGGTTTTGACCAAAAACGCAAACTTGATGTCTTAGCTTGCTAAAAGTACTAAGAGGTGTGCTAGGTTAAGGTGAACCAGGCTATCTAGAAATTAGGTCAATCTCTTCACTTAAGGTGCCTCGACAAGAGGGTTAGGGTTTCGTTGTTGCAGCAAAAACTTTCACTGCAACTGCAACTGCAACTGTAACTGAGAAAATGCTCACAATCTATCTTCCAACAGTTAAATTGTCTGAAGATAGTGTGAGCCCATAACCTGTTAGAAAATAATATGTGCTCGTTTAACCATAGACAATATAGCAACACTGTCACCCAACCATAGGCCGAAGCCACCCTCGAGCACCTTAACCTTGACAGAGAATGATGATGGAAGCAAACCCTAGGCCTAATAGCCAATCAATGTAGCGCACCTCTCTCCAGAGCTAGCACACAAGGCAGAAAGTCCAAACCATAACCAATAGAAAGTCTGAGCCTAAACCGAGAATATAGATTGCAATAGTTGTAGCTGCAGCTACTCTCCAGTATTGTGCACTTACCTAGTTTATATAGTGCGGACTTGTACATTTCTGCAGTTGCGAGCTGTGTACCAAATGAGATCTAGCTTCTTGTATTTATATTGTTTTTCCTGAGTTCTCTGGGCCAACTTCTCATTCTGGAGGCTAAACACTTAATATTAAATATTTCCTTGAGTCGACTTGTCTTCTAGGGTTATGTTCAATGCTTTAGGGTTTCTTCTTGCTTCCCAGAATATTATATTCTCGTCAAGGTTACACATGGAGGTAAATACCTCTCATAACTACCATACTATCAACAGTTTAATCCAGGGTCATGTTGACCAAAAATACCTGTGTTCACTTTCATGTATGTTGGAGTTTAGAACAACATTATTTCAGCACCAAAAGATCCTTGTTGGCAGATTTTTGTGGAGGGTTGTAGAGCAGTTTGTGGACATTTTCATCGGTCTCTTTTCACACCTACGTGGTAGGAATGAGGCTGATTTTTCACAACCTTTTTTCACACCTATATTGCTAGGAGTGAGGTCGGTGTTCATTTGCCTCTTTTCACACCTGTGTTGACAGGAGTGAGGCAACGTTCATTTACAGTTGCAGCATCAGTTTGAGTGCAGTCGACAATTATGTCAGCATCTCAGATGCGAGTGGAGGATAGGCTAGCTGGAGCTAGCAATTGGTCGCCTTGGAAGGCCAGGATCGTCTTTGTCTTAGAGGACCTCGAACTATGGGATATAGTTGAGGTAGTTGTTCATGTTCCCCCCCGCTATTGCTCCCATCTTGTTAGCAGAGTTCGGGAAGATGAACAAGGAGGCAAAGAGGACGATATGTGATGCAGTGCGGGATCACATCATTCCCCACTTCACTGGGAAAGCTTGGGCATTTGAGATGTGGGCATCTCTATGCAAGTTTTATGACAACTCTAACGAGAACCGAAAGATGGTTCTTCATGATCGACTCAGGGGCATTCGCATGCTCCAAGATGAGTCAGTTACTTCTTTCCTTGGCTGATACACCCAAAATAGAAACGAGCTTGGAGCCATTGGAGAGGTGGTAGACCCAGATTCTCTGGTGAGGATAGCCTTAAACAACTTCACCAAACCATGTGGTCCATTCATTCATGGCATTGTTGCCAGAGAGGTCATGCCCACTTGGGAGAGGATGTGGGATGATTTCGTTCAGGAGGAGACTAGACTTATATCAAAGGCTTATGGGCAGTAGCAGATAGTGCAAGGTGATGAGGATCTTTCTCTTTGGACAAAGGGCAAGAAAAAGATCGATCGGGGAGGTCGACAGTGTCCCAAGTTTGGGGCCTAACCATAGGGAGGAGAAAGCCGCAGTGGGCAGAAGAGAGATATGAGCTCAGTGAAATGCTTTGCTTCTAGGGAGATGGGCCACTATGCAGGACAGTGTCCCAAGAAGAAGAAGAAGTTGCAGGATGTTTCAGCAGCAACAGCAGAGGAGCTTGAGTTCAATGAACAGTTTGTGAGAGAGTGTGCATTCGCGACTACTTTGTATGTTGTTACACCATCCAGCATCAGGTGGGGAGACAAAGTTGAGGATGACCTACTGACTCATAGTAGTGATTTATAGGGAGCTCAAACTCATTTTTCATGGACACCATCATCAAGGGTGACTAGTCCACCCAGGACAGCTTCTGATTTAGAGATGTCGAGACAGAGGGTTGGTGCAGAGGCTTTAAAGGATCAGAGATTGATGAGGAGGAGCAGCAGGGCACCAAGGAGGCTTGAGCCTCACTTGGCTACAGAGACGGACAGATCAGGTTCTAGATCCACTTCAGGTGGAGGCTACTTGGCGAGAGGCCAAGTTGAGGATCTTGGTGAGATGCTGAGATCCAGGAACTCTTGGTGAGATACCAAGAGGGGGAGACTCTTGGTGAGATGCCAAGAGAGTGACTCTTGGTGAGATGCCAAGAGTAGTGATCGTTAGCGAGATGCCAGGAGGTAGAAATCCTTGGTGGGAGACCAAGGTGGAGATCTTTGGTTTGATACCAAGATCTAGGTGATCTTGGAAAGGTGGAGAGACACTTCCATCTATGGATCACACAAATTGAGCAGATTTGTGTCAGACTACTTTCATTGATCAGGGTACAGCCATACTCACCACGTGTTTTCTAGTGGGCAACCATATCCACTGCAGGGATGAAATTGGTGGTGAAGGGCACTTTCCTCGATAAGAGGGAGTGTTGAGATTTGGATACCTTGCAAAGTGGCCCCCTTGTGTTTGTGAGCATCTAAACACATGTGGGAAGTACTTTGTACCTTGTACTATGTACTTTATGTCTAATTTCACTTTGACTTAGGAGATTTAAGTCAAAAGTGAAATTTGGTCATTTAAGCCTAAATGACAATTAATTCACTTTGTGGGTGAATTAGGAGACATAAAGTGAAACTATGGAAACTTAAGTAAAGTGGGTTTTGAGTTGAGATTTACTTGAGATGATCTCAACCATTGACTTAGGATGAGATAAGATGAGATGATCTCATCCACCCATTTATTAGGTTTCTTCATGCATCATTAAGGAGGGCTCAAAGGGCAAAGGAGATGCTAATTGTTCACTTGTTCACCTTGAGAGTTTGGTGAGGAGTAGAGAAGTGAGAATTCAGAGGATAGAACAACAAAAGCTAGGGCGCACATGTTCATGGAGGGCGCAGGGCATGTTGGAGTCTTCGTTATTTGTGTTGAGTTTATTTGCTAGGAGGAGGGTGCAAGGCTAACAGGTAGCATTTGGAGTGGAGATTTCTTGTTTCTGGTTTGTGGGTTGTTGAGAGGGCAATCAAATGGCAGTTTGAGTGCAAGGGTTCTTCAAACAGCAAAGGGAAAAGACAAGGGCACAAGGATCTTCAAGCTTAGTCAAGGAAGGAGGGAGCGCATATCCCAAGGAACCATTGCAAAGCTTGTGAGGAGCTTGCAAAGTATCAGGTTCCTTTGTATTTATCTTCATTGTTGTATTACATGCTTGAAGCACACTATATATATACATTCATCTCAAACTGGTTTTCCCCAAGGGGGTTTCATCCAAGGTCATGTTTACCAAAAATACGTGTTCACTTTCATGTAGAGTTTAGAACAGCATTATTTCAACACTAAAAGATCTCTAGGTGTGTTATATAGCTTATGGTATGAATGTGCTAACGTCTTGTGACAAAACTACATGCTAGAGCACCCATTTGGCCTATGTAACCGTAACAAATCAGCGAAGAAGTTACTGAACAATTTGTAGTCGTAAAACAACAGCAAACCCTTGTTTGATAGTTGAAACTTCGAGCCATCTCGAGGTTAAAGACAGACCTAGTTGGCAGCTTCATAGGACCTGGAAAATCTTCAAGAAGTGCTACTTGGATATGTTTCAGTTTGAGCTTTGCCACGATGTCACAGGCTAACAAGAAACAGAAGTTTGTTGCAATCAACACTACAAAAGTAGAGTATATTGCAACTTGCGATGTTTGTACAGAAGCAATAAGTTGATTTATGGACCGTATGATCATGTGTTGAATTCAACCATGATATATTATAATGATCAGAGCTCTGTGAAGCTTTCAAGAGAAACCGGTGTTCCATGACAGGTCGAAGTACATTAAGATCAAGCATTATACTCTTTGTGATGAAGTCCAGAAGAGAGAAGTAGTTCTCCAGTATATCTCCACAAATGAGCAGATAGCAGATATTTTGGTAAATCATATGTCCAAGATGAAAAGTTTACGTACTCGAGAGACAAGATGGGGCTCGTGGAAACGACTTCCTTATTGAAAAAGGAAGTGATTACTCCCAGGTTGGGAGGGAGCACTGATATGTTATCGATTTATGGACAGTCATTTTCCAGTTCGAAAAATGGTCCAAGTTGGGTAGTTCCTTTCCAATTCAGAAAGTGGTTCGAGATTTCTGACGGACGGGCATTTTCCAGTTCAGAAAATGGTCCAAATCGAACAGTCATTTTCGTAATGAAAATGGTCCAATAAATTGTTGGTGTACTATAGACAGCGATTCCCCTTGTGGCTAGTGTGGGGAAATGGTCTAGAATAGTTATTCTTCTTGGCAGTCATTCTGACTAGTGGTCAAGTAGAATGGTATGCCTCATCGAGCAGTCATTCTTTCGAAGCTCACAGTTGTGAGCGGTTTCGAAGAATGGTTTGTTTTGGAGGTTGGTGCAAGAAAGCAATTTCCATAGAAAATGGTTTGGACAGTCATTCCCTAGAGCAGACTCATTCTCTCCAAGTTGCACTATGATTAGTACCTGAGGAATGGCCTAGTTAGGTGAATGGTACAGGCTCAAAAATCTAGGACAAATATTCTTCTATGCTTGAGAAGAATAGTCTAGATAGCCCATGGCTAATGTTTTGCTTTTTGAGGGGAAAATGTTCTTCCATATCTCACAGATGTGAGTGGAAGAATTGCCCAGATGACTCAATTTATATCATGATATTGTTTTATGCAGGTTGATATCAGATGATATGATTGTTGTGGAGATTGTAGATCTTTGGACAGTAGTTGTATGCTATTGTGGTGGATGTGATCCACTGGTAGTGACTGTGTGTCACTGGTTAGTAGTTGTGTGCTACTAGGAGTGGTTGTGTACCACTGGGTAGTAATTGTGTACTACGGATAGACACATTTGTGTTCTATTGGATGGCATTGTTCGGATTGCCATGGAAACTATCACTATTGTTGGAGATGATTGCTAGCTAGATGGATAGTCAGTATGTTGATGGACAGACATTCTCCCCGTGGAAAATGGACCAGGACAGTGATTCTTCTAGGACATATGTCCAAATTAGAAGAATGATTCTTGTATCGCTCTGTGGAGTGATTCTTGTATCGCTCTGTGGAGTGACTTATTCAGCATCATGCCCGATTACTCAGATGGAGTATGACTTCGAGAGATGATGCAGTTGATGCTATCAGATGATACTGATAGTGATGATGGTGCTCATGATTTGACCATGAGATAGCCTATGAGGCTATGATGATGCTAGCGGTTGAATGATCTGTTTGTGTTGAAGACCATTGCCTTTAATACCTCCCTAGCTAGGAGGAAGTGTTGATATTATGGTAGTTGTGGGAGGTATTAACCTCTACATGTAACCCTAATGAGACTAGAATATTCTGTGAAGCAAGAGAAACCCTAAAACATTGGATAATAACCCTAGGAGACAAATCGGCTCAAGAGAATATTTATTATTGAACTTCGAGAGATGATGCAGTTGATGCTATCAGATGATACTGATAGTGATGATGGTGCTCATGATTTGACCATGAGATAGCCTATGAGGCTATGATGATGCTAGCGGTTGAATGATCTGTTTGTGTTGAAGACCATTGCCTTTAATACCTCCCTAGCTAGGAGGAAGTGTTGATATTATGGTAGTTGTGGGAGGTATTAACCTCTACATGTAACCCTAATGAGACTAGAATATTCTGGGAAGCAAGAGAAACCCTAAAACATTGGATAATAACCCTAGGAGACAAATCGGCTCAAGAGAATATTTATTATTGAGTAATTAGCCTCTCCGAAAGTAGAAGTCGACCCAATTAGGTCACTTGGAGGACTATAAATAAAAGAGTGCTAGAGCTCATTTGTCACTCTCACTCTCACAATTGCAAAAGACCAATGGTGCGCAAGTTTGGAGAGGAGCTGCAACTGCAACTGACATTTCGGTTTTGGCTTGGACTTTCTCTTAGTTATGGTCTGGACTTTTTGCTTGGTACGCTAGCTCTAGAGAGGTACGCTACCTTGTTTGGCTATTGGTTCTAGGGTTTTCTTACGGAATTATATTCTCTCTGTCAAGGTTAAGGTGCTCAGGGGTGGCTTCGACCTATGGTTGGGTGACAATATTGCTATATTGTCTATGGTGAAACGAGCACACCTACTTTTCTAACACTTAATACTCTTGGTTTGTCCCTTGAGCCTAGCTCATATGAGTATTGAACAATTAAACTTTAATGTTTATGCCTTTATGTGTTACCCTTGCATTGTTGCACCTAGTTTTGGGGAATTCATATAAAGTACTAGTATATACATGTACCTAATGTATCCTTGTCCCTGTGTATCCATGAAACCTAACCTTAATTGAATTCTATGGCCAAATAAATCCCATACTTCATTTTTTTATTTCTGCATATTTTCTAATATTGATCATGTTTTACAAAATGAGGTCCATCCTATATCATCCAAAGTTCAGTATAATGATGTAAACAGTTGTTCTAGGACTAAATCAATCAAGGTTTAAAAACCCCAAACCCTGTTATCCTTTCATCCAAACCTAAGCGGTATCTAGTTGACAGTGAACACCCAAACCAAGAAACCTAGGTGCTCAATAACAAGCAAAACAAACCTTATCCAAAAAATTAGAGCAAAATAGTTGGCCTTTTAAAGGATAGTGACAATACAATATGATAGCAAAACAATCATATAAAAAAATTCTTAGTTTGTGCTACCTAGGCACATAATGGATCACCTCTAATCTTCCATATTGTAGAAAACCCAAAATCAAAACATGCTTCCCTTTTAACAATATTAGAAAGTGCTCAAAATTGATAGAAATCTTGAGTCTTTACCAAAGACAGACATGCTAATTTTGACAAAAATTCTCAAGATGCCTCGAACATAACCACATAAATAGGATGACAAAAAGCATCGATGACAATAAGCTTCAAATGCATTAGACAAACTCGTGCTTCCATGATTAGGTCAACATAACCAATCAAGCCTAGGCACTGAGCAAAATGACCAGAGTTGCCAAGCCTCACACTACTTGGGTGAAGAAAAAATTACAACAAAATTAGACAACCATGTCACAAGAATGCATGCAAGTTTATTATGACCAATAAGATTGCAGTATTCTTTGTATATATTAATAATTTTCTGTTCAAGGAAACCACGGCATGGTGGCTTCTATTTGGTCATCTTTATTATCCGGTTGAGCCTTATGTAAAGGATTCTTAGATAAGGGTTGCAGAGGATATAGGATATATAATTTGCAATTATATCATTATGGTGAGAGTAGCTGCTTGTCATTAAGGATGAGTAATTATCTCTACAAGGTTTGTTTTGGCCAAAAGGAGGTTGCCCAGCATTTTAGGCTTGGGATGAAGAATAACATAGTCAAGCATAGCCAACCACATTAATCAATATTATTCAAGCTTTATAAAAACCAAAGGGAATATTGCAAACAAGACTGTTGTGATAGTACTAACTGTTGGACCTTGAAATTGGGCAATCCTATGTAAAAGATTATTCAATTTACCTTATAAGCACAACAAATATCTAAAATATTTGTACAATTTGTCTACATTGATAAATACGTCTACTTCAAGTAAAGAAGGGAATCATCCTGTTGTGGATGCAATGAAAATTACTTTTATATGCATACATTAGCCGTGCTTGCTTTGAGAAAACTGTGCCAGAGAGTCGTACAACATGAGAGACAAGTTTGTTGTTCTGTAACAAAAACTAGTACTTTCTTTCGGCTAAAAATTTAAAACAGTTGAACATTGCCAGAATTAGTTGACTGTGTTCAAATCAATCTTTGAGTAACTTAAGTTGCTTCCGGAAATATTTTACAACACTATGAGGGAAAGGAAAGATATCAAGGTTGAAGAGGTGTCATGGAAAGCTTCAAAGAATGCAACTCCAGAATCTAAACTTGGCATAAAGCCAAAGAATATCAGGTGATTATTAATTGGGACATATTTGGAAGTGTACCTAAAGTCAATAGCAATAGCACAGTTTCCAAGATGGTCAAAAGAGTTAAAGAGAAGGAAATCAGACGAGGTGACAAGAAAGAATGCATTTGAAATAATAAGTGTTCAATTCCAGCCCCTACAATTTCAAGATTACATAAGCGAATTGCAAAAATAATTTTGCAGGGTTGGATGCAGATATTGATAAGGAGAAGCTGATCCCAACAAGAGATGTGGGATTTAAATTTCAATAAACATCCAAATCCAACAATAGATAAATGGTTGAATCAACTGGAGCTAACCCCAAAATAAAATAAACATTATAAGGCCTACAATTTCAAGGCTAGCCAACCCAAATGTCTAACAATTTCAAAGTTTGACAAGCTAACTAGAACAATGGCAAAAGGATTGGTTAGACCAACTACAGGAACTGACATAGGGGTTGAGGTAGAAAGAACAAACAACAAACACAATGAAAAAGGTCAAATGCCAGAATATTTATGGATGGGATAGTCAACTATTAGCATTCCAACAACCAGCAATCCAACCACAACAATACATACAAACATGAAAAGTCGATAATTATCAAGAACGGATGAATAACTGCAATAACTGAAATCAATAGACGAGGTTGGACAAGGAAACTATATCAAAATTTCCCAAGTAGAAAGAACCCAAAACAATTTCTGATAAATTCAATGGAAATGCTAATCATGCTTACTCAGAGAAATAAAAATAGCAGTAAACAAGAAATTGCAACAAAAGGAGATAAGACTAAGCAAAGACAAATATGACCCTTGCACAAGAATAATGCCTCTTATATTATGGCATCTTCTTTGTCTATGTGCATTCTTCAATTCAATCTTAATTACAAGAGTCTATTATAATAACAGGAAAGTTTACACATCATCCACCTTAGCTATGAAATTGGTATGTTTAACACTAATTCCTTATTCGAGAACAATCCTTATATGAGAACACTTCACCACCTCATACAATTGCACAAAAAACTAAGACAAAAAAAAGCGAGCACTTTATGAATATATCTATTTTTGTGAAAAAAGTGAGCACTTTCTAGACATGTTACATTAATGATACTGTTCCAACTTATACTTGGGAATTTAAGTTGTTTTTCCTGCAACCTGGGTTTAAATCCGTGCACATTGGTCATTTCTATAATATTGGTAACCAATACATTTCTCCAACATTGGCTTCCTACTCTGTCTATGTCAAGATATACCCATATGGGGGAAATCAGGGCAACATTTTGATCTGGCAGGTAGAACTATAGACAGTGAAGCTGTAATTTTGAATTTGCTGAGACTCTTCTTTGAAGAATATGTAATTATGATGTAATAGTATGCTAACCAGTACCGCTGAATTTTGCTTCGTACTCAAAATTGGAAAGGCCTATGTATTATAGCAAATAAATAAGAAGTTAGATTTTATGAGAACCCAAGGATGACTAAAAGCTATCCATGGGAAAAGCAAGTACATGCATGGTGAAAGTAGTAACAATGGTATCAAGAAAACATCCATGAACTAAATCACAGTTCAAGAGTAATGAATAATCCACAAATAATCAACACATAGTCGATAAAGGATCACCAGTGTGATCATGTTGCTCTAAGAATAGGACCAAACACCCTACTAGGGCAGTAAAACTTCTCAATTAGTCCATTTTCTCCAACCTCATACTGATTTTAATTTTTTTCATTGTGCAACTCAATCAAGGTCCAACCCAGCAAGGACTTGCATGGTCCAACCCAGCAAGGACTTTCAATCAAGGTAAAACTTAATAGTAATTGGTTTGGAAATGACTTATTTGTGTCCTCCTTATGAAGTTATGGGAATTGATTACGATGGCCTTCTAAACACATTTTTCAGGATGATTGACTACTCTGTTATCAAGAGTGGAATTGACTAAGATAAACCTTAAAACCACAACTACAACTATCTCTTAACAAACCTTTAGTCAATGAAGAAATGTGAAGACAACCACACATGTTATTTCGACTTTGGTGTAGCACATTTTTTCTTGAATCTGGTGGCTGTGTAGTGAACAACAATATGAATAATGTAAATTTGCAACCTCCAATCTTCAAACTGCTATTTAAGGAGTTTGTGATAATTCTGAATTGACCCAGATTGTACAAATTGCATACTGAACAAACTTTGCAATATGAACATTTTTTGGTTTACCAAAATCCAACGAGAGTCATCAAAACTGGAACCATTTGACTACCTCTTATCAACATCCTTTATAACGGTCCTCGGTGTTTTTATTAAGAGGAAACAAGCATTCCCATTCACTCATTTCAGGGTGTCCTCATGATGATGATTGTGCAATAAGGAGAGCAGCATGTGAACTGGGGATAAGCTAGTGTTGTTGATGTTTTGTAGCTTCGGGAGGTATTCCCATAATAGCCCTGGGTGTCAAGCATGTGGGAATCCTCGTTGGCACCTCACTGCACTTTCGTTTGGATAGAAAACCCCCTTGGAATGGAGCTGGGGCTTCATGGGTTTGTGGACGGGCTTTATGGGCTTGTGTTGGGGCTTCACACCCACATAGGAAGTCTAATTTAATGTTGGAAGTGACTTGGGGCTTTTACTCACCCTTTTGAGTTGTATAAAAGGACATAAGGTGTGAGAGAGACATTCATTCTTGCATGGATGCTTGGTGACCTCAGCCAGCATGTGAGAGAGGTCGTGATGACCTCAGCCAGCCATGGAGAGGGTAGATTTGGGCCTCAGATCTGCTGTTTTATCACTGTTCTGGGAAGGTACCTTGGAGAGGAGAGCTTGGCTGTAATATCCCTGTTTCTCCCAGTTTGTAAATATAACTATAACTGGCCAAGAGACTATAGCGGACTAAAAATGTGTGAATGTTTGATTTGATGAACATTTGTATAAAAGGGTCAATGTATGAATTTTCTGTTATTAATAGAAATTGGATGTGTTGCACAACTGCTGAAAGGGGGGAGTTTTGCGAAGATAGACCATGGATGCTATGAGAGAGATGGTGAGGGAAACCAAGAATGGTTGAGATGACCCTCACCAAACCAATACCTACTGGGTGTAATTGCTCAACAGTCCTCTGACCCATAAATGAATTACCAGTCAAGCTGGTAGTTGGAAGGCCCTCCTCAAGAGTTAATGAGGAGATGGGGCAAGGTACCCATTTGTAAGGCTTCCAGGCCTGACCACGAGTTGGGGATTCGGACCCACGCAACCTTGCGAAGAAAGGCAAGAAAGGAAGTAATTCGGGGGACAAAGGTAGATCTGCAAGGAAGCAGAGTAGAGAAAACAATCTCCATAAGAGAAGAGAGCATGTTTTCGACTCTGGAGTTGAGAGAAAAGATGAGAAGCAAGCTTGTTTTGGTTGTAAGAAGCCATGGGCAGAGTCTCGCTACACGCTGATAAACAAGGCCGATGAGTGACTGAGGAAGTGCTTGCGCAGACCTCTATGCTTGGTGTAGAGAAATCTGGTTGCCAAGATCCTGTGGGAGGAGGAGAGTAACCTCCATCCCTGACTGTCGTGGAGCAAGGAGAAAGAATCTCTCTCAAAAGATTATGGTCTAGCTCAGGAGTGGCCAGCGGTAAATCCATCAGGAGTGGTTGTGCCTATGGTTGGGTGGGAACAGGCACACCTTTCAGCACTCGCTTCACATTTTTCAGTTCTGATAAGTATTTTCATACTCTGTGTAATACAATGGATGCGATGATTGAATGTATGTGTTTATGGTTAAGTCTTGCAGTGTTTGAACAGTTATTAGAAATGCTCATTTGCTTCTGCAAACTGCTATATTAACATGATCTTCGATTTACCTCAGTTTAGCCGCTAGAGAGTTATGGGATGTGAATTCGCATGAGAGTCGGGGTAGGATTAACTGAAACGTCTAAGTACTGCTGACCTTTTTAGTTTACCTTAGCAGGAATGTCAAGTTCAACTCTGTGGGAGAAGGGCGTTTCCTTCAGACCTTCCACCCATTTGACCGAGGGCTCATACCCATGGCCTTAATCAAGTCTTGACCAAGAGCTAAGTGTAGCCCGGAACCTCAATATGATCCCATATGACCCAGGGTTGGAAACCCCTCGCTAAGCCTGAAAGGAGTGAAGTTACTTTCGCTTCGAGACTTCGGGACTTATGACTCCACAACCCTCGAAAACAGTCGAAGGCCGGAGTCGTGAATTGATGAGGGTCGTGGATCTGGGAATCCAGTGGAGATCTCTCTCAATCGTTAGATCAGACTTAGGAACGGGCAGCGTTAAGTACTTCGACAAAGTTCCACTTCAAGAGAATAGGGGTGGTCTAGCGTCGAAACTCCCGAATGTCGAATTTACAAAGTGACGTAGACCATCGATCCTCAGATCCTTCGGGATCCCTCTCAGTCGTCGATCTAAGGACTCCGTTGAGAACCCCTCTTAACTACCCAACCAACCGAGAACATGTCATGGAGCGACACGTGGCCCCCACTTGTCCCCTGTCAAATGTCGTCCGTTGGACTAGAGCAGTTGGATGAGAGGCCACGTGGCAGGGGATCTTATAATAATTCGGAGACTTGGTACTCCGAAGGAACTTGGCCAAGAGTCTTCAAAGTGTGAAAACTCCCGAAGTCGCGAACGGTGAAGTGAATCTTAACCGTTGACAGGATGAGGACACGTGGCGCTAGATTCAAGAGTCTGGAGACTTGGCTCTTCAGGGGATTCGCGATGTGAGGAGTTGGTAAGCTACGAAGCCCGAAGTTGCGAAGTAAGGGAAGTCGTGGATCTATGGATCTACGTGGACAGATCTCAACCATGGGATTTGAAAGAAGTTAGAAGGTTGTATGTATGGGGTTGACGTGGCTCACTGACGTCATCCAGGGTGACGTGGACCCGCAACTAAGGTGCCACGTGTCACCAGGATATGGACAATTCATAAACCCCTTATGCCTATTAGAGCATGACACATGTCACCCCCTAATGTGGACATGTGTCACCCTTGGCCCTCGTCGCGTGTCAACTTTTGGTTTGCCCGCCTGGCCAACATGGTTGGTGATACGACCGAGACTCCAGGAGTTCGAGACTTCAGGAGTTCGGAATATTTGGGGGTAGTATAGTAGAGGGACGTTCAACGCCGATCGTCGATTGTCGAACATTGAAACAATCAACGTCGATTGTCGATTGCCGAATGCCGAAACGTTCAACGTCGATTTTCGAACACCGAAAACATTCAACGTCGATTGCCAAATGCCAAAAACATTCAACGTCGATCGTTGATTGTCAAACGTCGAACGCTGAAAAAGGGACGTTCAACGTAAAACGTCGATCGTCGAATGGCCAAGGCCACGTGGAGAGATTTCAGGACTTCGGGGAGTATGCGTGCAGTAAGAAAAGGGGCATTCAGCGCCGAACGCCGAAGACCCCAACTAATAACGCCCAGATAACTTTGGGAGGCCGTATCTTGCAAACCAGAGATCGGATTTGAGCCGGTAATTGTCTTTAGAAGGCTACAGACGAGTAGAAGAGGATGAAGACCTCGGAGAGATGATTTGAGATGATTTGAACGAGCAAAAATTCGATGCCCCATCCCTAGAAAGGGTATTTAGGGGTCGGGTGTGTTACATCGACCTAGGAGAGAAAGGTAGCAGCGGCCTGTGGGGTGGTTTCTGTGAAAGCCGCAGGCTTGTGCGGTGAAGTCTGTGGCAGCCGCAGGTCCTAGAGGGCTGCCACAGCTGCCTAGGAGGCTTGGCCTGCCCAAGAGAACTTAGCCGCAGCAACAGTGAGCTCAGTCTGCTGAGTTAGGGCAGCCACAGCAAGGAAGGAAGCTGCCGAGATCTGTTGGGTAGTCTTGAGGGCTGGTACAGGTGGTACAGCCTAGACGCAGGGATCCTAGTGGCTCAGTCTGATAAGAGGGTAGATGCAGGTACAGGAGGCTGTTACAGCAGTCTAGGAAGGCAGGCAGCCAAGAAGGACTGTAACAGCAGAATTTGAAGGCTGGAACAGCACTGTAACAGCAGCAACGTCCTGACAGTTTGATGACAGTTTTGAGGTCAGGTCTAGGGCCGATATGACAGCCTAAACAGTCAGCAGCAAGTTCAGCCATTGGAGCAGTCTTGAGGCAGCTAGGGGGCTGATACTGTCAGCAAGTCTTGGACAGTCTGAGGCAGCTTTTATTAGGCTGTTGTATCTTGTAGCAGACCTGTGTTGAATCTGTGTGAGGACTGGTATGGAGCAGAGAGGGCTCAGACCCCCACCCTATAGCCACCCATGTGACCAGAGGTAGAGATTGGGTGCAGCAAGGAGAACTGTTTTGTTACAGACCACAGTGATAGAAGGAGAGGGGCAGGCCGGGGGCTGGAAGGACTCGGCTGCAGCCTAGGAACCTCTACCAAGGACAGTTCAAGGGCTGGAAGTACTGTGTATGAATCTCAGTGTGCTAAATTGTTAGGCATCTCAGTGTGTTTATGTTTACAGTTCAAATTGTGTGAGTTTGTGTATTCTGTTGAGAACATAGACCAGACCTGAGGTGTGTGTGCACCGAGTCTCGTGCACTTCCAAATCTAACAAGTGTAGAGGAGACACAATGTAGCAATGAATGCCATGGCAAGACACCAACCATAATTGTCAAGTCATTCTCTATAACAGGTGGAACCATGAATACACTCTCGTTGTCTGAATGCCTTCTTCCATTTCGGCATTCTGCAATCCTATTACATTCAAGTCTCTGCAATTCATATGTTTGGGAGAAACAGTGATCTGAAGAACAGAGATTGGATTAATATTGTTATTAGTACTTGAGCACAAAATGTTCGTTTTTATATTGAAAATGTATTTTGAATTTTCTGTTAAAGTGCTTGCAGAAGAGCAAATGAAGAGTACTCCATTCTACATCCGCAGTCCATAGAATTGGAGTTACAATTTCCTCTGTAGACAGCCAGAATAAGACGAATCAATTGACTAATAATCAGATTCATCTAAAACATATTGAAACCCATACTTCTTCTACATCTACTGAAGTTGCCAGAGTTCATATCAGGAAGAATACTTTTGAAAAAAATAATTCAAGGAGATTCAAAAGCATGGTAGCATGCATATCGGGAAGAATATTTTTGATAAAAAAATTCAAAGAGATTCAAAAGCATGGTAGCATGCATAATCTTTGTAAAAGCATATGCAGGACTGTGGACACAGCGTTGTTAGGGAATGACAGAAAGTGATAAAGCCATGTCTGGATAACATCTATACAATACTGGTCAGTTTTGTTCACAAGCCTTGTTTATAAACTCATTAAATGTCTTAATTATTTTGGCTTCTATTTATTTTTATTAATATATCCATTGCTTTCTCTTTTATAATTTCTCACGCAGCTAATACTTTTAAAATATAAGGCTTACATGTGTAATAAAGTCATCATAGTGATATAAGCTAAAAAATAGGTTTTCTAGTTATTATTAGCGTTTAAGGTTTTGGACAAATATGACCTCTCGAAATCTATATAAGAGAGGTGAATCTCAATGTAATAGTGTCTAAAGTTATTCTTAATATAATGTTGTGTTATTGTGTGTATCTTCATCTCAACCCTATCTAGGGTTTTGCAATTTAGTGATCTAACTTATCATTGTAATATGGTATCAGAGCAAGTTCATTACCCGACCTAACCAAGAATGGAGTCGAAGGGCCATAAGCAATCTCACATCAACATACCCAGATTCTTTGCCAAGCATTAGAGTTACATTATGTCGTCGAGTGATCTCAATCATCAAGGAAGAGATCCGTTGTCGACATTAAAAAAATAAAAGAAGAGTGACTGCAAAGATTGTTGAAGCACCATATAAGCAATGTTCCCCCAAGTTTCCGCAACATGGGAAGAGGGAAACACACATTAGGGGCAAGCGGGGACACCCCCAAATCTTAGATAAATTCATGGGGGGGTATTGGGGTCCCTAGCCTAGAGCAGGTCGTCTTTAAAATTATATATAAAAACCCAAATTTTAAATTTTAAGAAAGAAATGAATTAACCAAGGAAAAATAAATAAATAAATAAAAGTTCATTGTGTGTAAATTCATCATTGTGCAATGTAAATACTAAATTCAAAATTGTAAATGATACAAACATGATGCATCAATCACTATTGTTATTGATA
This sequence comes from Picea sitchensis, assembly GCA_010110895.2. NCBI lineage: Eukaryota > Viridiplantae > Streptophyta > Pinopsida > Pinales > Pinaceae > Picea > Picea sitchensis. The sequence continues at coordinate 560,358 of SNQJ01S0000307.1, forward strand.
CATGCACATTAAAATTTCAAATTTATAACTTATAACAAAATGAAATACATTGATTCAAATTCTAAATAGTAATACTAAATAGTAGCTATTGAGGTCTAAAATAGTAAATTAAAATCACTCAAAAATAGTAAAAGAGTGAGGAGCCAAAGACTCAATCATCAGTATCTAGAGCCAAAAGTTAAAACTGAAAAATGACAATGGACGGTGAAAACTAAAAGTAGCTAAAAGAAATCAACATTAACTGAGCATCAAGTAGTCAATGGCATTGACTGGTCCTCTACATCCATTTTTTGTACAAAGGCATCAAGACCATCGATGGCAGTGCCACCATCTAAGTTAAAATCACTCTCCTAAGTGACCAAGGCAAATCGTGGCTCTCTCATCTCAAAGTCAAATGCTAAATGACTTGTAAATGTCAAATAAGAGAAATGTATAGGTAAAGGTGAATTAAGTTTAGCAGTTTGCTATGTTTTTTTCTTTTTTTCAAAATCATTTTTTTGTTTTTTTAAGTTTTTATGCTTTTTGGGAGGAAAAAAAATTGAGGGGAGAACCCACAATCCCCACTTTTTGCAAAACACATCTCGATTTTCAGGAGGGGGTGCCCACAAGCCCCCCTTTTTGCGAAACGCATCCTACAACTTGGAGAAACGTTTCAAGGTGTGTTTCACAAAATTTCACAAAAGGGAGGCATGGCGAAACGTTTCGCAAGGCACCCTTGATCTCAAGGGCACACAGGGAGAAAGGGGGGCATGTCCCCAACCCTATAGAATGCTTCCTAGTGTAACACTTCATATAAGATGCCAATTGATAGGGATTTCATTTTCATTGAAAAGAAGCCACCGTTAAAAGGAAGATTTCATCTTTAGTATAAAGCCTCCAACCACTATTTTCAAATAAACACAATCGTCCGCTATATGAAGCCAACCCCCAATATAAAGGTATAGCCATTTTTTAATTAAAGGAGCAAGCCCTATACAGTGGCGGCCATGACTTTTCGTATAGTAGCCGACATGCACCGTACAATAGTAGCCCATCGTACATAACTTTACATATAGCAATCATCATCGTACAATAACTATACATCAGCCGACATTGATTTCAATGTTATTCTTATAAGACCAATGACTCTAAAACGCTAAATTTCTGAAGTTCTTCACATTAATATGGTAGTTTTACTCAGAAAATTCAAGGAGCCAAAGTACAAACAAAGAGTCTCTCTTTATGGTTCTCTAGTGGTTCGCAACAATTTATTATACTCTCAAATTTGTAACAAGGTTTACACGGATTTTGTCTTTCAATGGAAATCCCATTCGAAAAATAAGTTGCTCTCAATTTCTCGACATAGAAGGTAAAAATCTAGATGAAACTAATGTGTAAGAACCTGGGGGGAATAACAAAAGGAAAAGTGCAATCGTTTACAGATCCTAAAAAAATATTTGAATGGTAGAGCAGAGATGATAAAGCCAAAGCTATTATTGCTCTTGCTTTATCAAATTCTGAGTTGCATCAAGTGGATCTTGAAAAATCATCCAAGGAAATCTGGGATAATTTGAACAAATTGTTTGGAGCAAAAGGGGCAAAATGCAAAGTTTTCTCTAAAGCTTTAATTGTTCAAATTCAAGATGTTTGACGAAGTTACTATGTCTAACCACATAAGCAATCTGAGATCTCTCATCAAACAACTAGTTGAAGTCAAAGCTACAATAGAGGAAGTGTTAGACTAATAGATGTGCTCATTTCACCATAGACAATATAGCAATATTGTCACCCAACCATAGGCCGAAGCCACCCCCGAGCACGTTAACCTTGGCAGAGAGAATAATTCGGAAGCAAACACTAGAACCAATAGCCAATCAAGGTAGCATACCTCTCTCCAGAGCTAGCATACCAGGCAGAAAGTCCAAACCATAACCAAGAAAAAGTCCAAACCAAAAACCAAAAATTTCCAGTTGCAGCAAGATGCAGCTACAACTCCTCTCCAAACTTGCGCACAACTGGTCTTATGCAGTTTCGAGTGAGTGAGTCACAAATGAGCTCTAGCGCCCTCTATTTATACTACTCCATCTTAGTTGTCTGGGCCGACTTCTCTTCCTCGAGACTAATAACTCAATATTAATTATTTCATTAAGCCGACTAGTCTTCTAGAGTTATTACCCAAGTCTTTAGGGTTTTTCTTGCTTCCCGGAATATTTTAGTCTTGTCGAGGTTACATGTAGAAGTTAATACCTCTCGCAGCTACCATAATATCAACACTCCCTCCTAGCTAGGGAGGTTTTAAAGGCAATGGTCTTGAGCACAAACAGACCATTCAACCAATAGCATCATCATAGCCACACAAGTTATCTCATGATCAAATCACGAACACCATCATCACTATCAGTATCTGATAGCATCAACTGCATCATCTCTCGAAGCCATACTCCATCTAAGTAATCAGGCATGATGTTGAATAAGTCACTCACTCCACAAAGTGATACAAGAATCATTCTTCTAATCTGGACATATGTCCTAGAAGAATAATTGTTCCAACAGAGATGCTGGAAGCCACGCCATGGGCTACAAGGACTATTCTTCTAATCTGGATATACATCCTAGAAGAATGACTATCCTCGACCATTTTCCACAGGGAGAATGTCTGTCCATCAGCATACTAACTATCCATCTAGCTGGTAATCATCCCCAACACTAGTGATAGTCTCCATGGCAATCAGAACAATGCCATCCAATAGAACACAACTGTGTTTATTCATAGTAGTATACAACTACTATCCAGTGGTACACAACCATTCTCAGTAGCACACTGCTATTAACCAATGACACACAGTCACTCTCGGTGAATCACATCCACCACAGTAGCAAACAACTATTGTCTAAAGACATATAATCCCCACAACAATCATATCATCTAATATCAACCTGCATAAAAAATATCATGATATAAATTGAGTCATCTGGGCCATTCTTCCACTCACATCTATGAGATCTAGAAGAGCATTTGCCCTCAAAAGGTAAGACATCAGCCATGGGCTATCTGGACTATTATTCCCAAGCATGGAAGAATAATTGTCCCTGATTTCTGAGCCTGGACCATTCACCTAACTAGGCCATTCCTCCGCCACTAATTATAGTGCAACCTGGAAAGAATGAGTCTACCCTAGGGAATGCATGTCCCTGATTGTTGAACCTGGACCATTCACCTAACTGAACCATTCCTCCGACACTAATCACAGCGCAACCTGGAGAGAATAAGTTTACCCTAGGGAATGATTGTCCAGACCATTTCCTATGGAAATGACTGTCCTGTACCAACCTCCAAAACGAACCATTCTTCGAAATTGCTCACAACTGTGAACTTCGAAAGAATGACTGCCTGGCGAGGCGAACCATTCTACTTGACCACTACTTAGAGTGACTACCAAGAAGAATGACTGCCCTAGACCATTCCCCCACACTGGCCTCAAGGGGAATCGTTGTCTATGGTACATCAACAATCTATCAAACCATTTTCATTACGAAAATGATTGTCCGATCTAGACCATTTTCCAAACTGAAAAATGACAGTCTGTCAGAAATCTCAAACCACTTTTCGCACTGGAAAGGGACTGCCCATCCTGGACCATTTTTCGAACTGGAAAATGATTGTCCATAAATCAATAACACATCAGCGCTCCCTCCCAACCTGGGAGTAATCACTTCCTTTTCCAATAAGGAAGTCGTCTCCACAAGCCCCAGCTTGTCTCTCAAGTACGCAAGCTTTTCATCTTGGACAAAGGCTTTATCAAAATATCTGCTATTTGCTCGTCGGTGGAGATATATTGGAGAACCACTTCTCTCTTCTGGACTTTATCACGGAGAATATAATGCTTGATTTCATTGTACTTCGGTCTGTCATGGAACACCGGTTTCCCTGAAAGCTTCATATAGCTCTGATCATTACAATATATCATGGTCGAATTCAGCACTTTTGTCCTACTAGCTCATGACATCGTGGCAAAGCTCAAACTGAAACATATCCAAGTAGCACTTCTTCTGTCATCTGTACTCCCTACCCAATCTGAATCGATAAATCCATGCAGGATGTATATCATAACTCAAAAGTCCCACGAGGCAAATATCTGACTGAGTATTCTCCAAATACATTAACGAGCCAATCAATTATCAATACAGAGATGGGTCTACTGGATTAGAGTCTCTCAACTTCTTCAGGTCTCTCATCATGGGAATTTGCCATGGATTAGCAATCCATAATCCCGAACTTCTAAATAATCATTTTGATACACTATCTCTGTCATAGAAGGTTTTCACCACACTTCTATTGTATATGAGATACTTTGCATCAAGCTGCTTGAATCCATACAAGGTCTTCTTATATCTATATACATGGGTCTCTTTCTAGTATAAGCTTCTTTCTCAATTTGCTTTATTGGGAAGAATAGTCTTTTACAAGTAAATTCCAATCCATGGATACTGCAAGAGGTATATCTGGTTTATTGGAACAAGTTGTCGTCGTAATCTTCTCCCTCCTTCTAGAAGAACCTCTAGTTTTGAATCTCGCAATGCTTCCATTCATAAGTCTTTTTCACATTTTCTTACATACACTCTTCTTCATCACAACTTCGATTTCTTCTGGTTGATTACTTCTAGTGGGTTCAAACCAAGTTGGTAGTCTTTTGACTCTTGGTATAATAACTAGTTGTTCTGGCTTTTCTTTCTTTCTTGTAATCTTCATGTTCTTCCTCCTCTTTAGCTTTTGGGTCCATGGAGTCTTCTATAGATTCCATGCCCTTTCTTCCTGAAGATTCCAACTTCTTCCTTTCATCATAGGAACATGGATGTAGATGGACAACCAAGGATACTTAAGACTTCTTCTAGAGTCGAACTGAACACATGTTGCTTATCATGGCTACTACTTCTAATGAAGAACGTGGACAGATACTTCAGGTTCTTTAATGGATCAACATCATTGAGATTAGCTCCCTCCTAATCCTAGCTTCATGCCTGAATGAGCAATATGCATGCTCTTCTTTTGGAATTCTGCAATCAACTCCCTCCATTTGAGAGAGTCCATGCTTCCATCTGCATCCTTCTTGCTTTCTGTAAGGTATCACAAGTCTATTCTAGTTTCTTCTTTATTACCGACTCTTTTTTATTTGACTCCTTTTGGGTCTCTTCAAGTTTGATTCTGATTTCGGCTTATCTAGCAGTTGTTACTTATATAATAGATTCCTCGGGAATTTGCCAACTTACTTCATATTGACTAGAAGAAGAAGTTTGCTTCATCCTGCTTGACTTTCTTTAAGGATTCCTTTTCTTCGGCAATTGTTGCTTCGTGTGTTTCCTTCCTTTTCTTTAACTCGGGACGATGGTTCCTGTAGTGACCATATTTTAGACAGTTGAAGCATTGTATTTTGACATATCCTTTTCTTGAATTGGTTTCTTCCTTGAACCAAACTTCTTCTTATTCCTGAATTTCTTGAACTTTGTTGTGTATGCTTGATCATCATATTTCTTTTGGGATTTCTCTTTTGCATTAATCCTTGATTCTTCTTGTGCACAACAAGTCCAAAGTTCTTCAAATGTGGGATACTCCTTTCTTGTGTTCATGCTTGCGGCAAATGCATCCAATGTCTTGGGAAGGCCATTGAGTACTATATTTACCAGTTACTTTTCTGAAATGATTTCTTCAATAGCTTGTAGTTGATCTCTTAACTGAGAGATTCTTACAAAGTATGATGTTATGTTATCATCATCATTCATTTTCTTGTCAAGGAGCTCATTCTTCAGACTCATTACTTGTCCAATGTTTTTGACTGAGAAGAGGTTAGTTAGGGCATTGTACATCTTCTTAGATGAGTCAAGATGAGAGATATAGGGTATCAAGTGGTCTTTTACAGAGCCCACTATGATACTCATAGTGTTCATGTCATTGTCCTTGAACTTCTCCATAACTGCAACGTTCTAAGGTTACTTCTCTTTTCCCGCTTCAAACTTTGGTTCCATGATCTTGCTTTTCACGATATCCAACACTTTATTCTTGGTGAGGATGAGGTCAATCGTTGTCTTCCATTCTCTGAAGTTAGAAGCCCCTTCTAACTTGTTTTCTGACTTCATAGAGTAAGTCATGATTGCTTTGACATGATCAACCTTTGATTTTGACTTGGTTAACCTTTGCCATTAATACCTCCCTAGCTAGGAGGGAGTGTTGATATCCAACACTTTATTCTTGGCGAGGATGAGGTCAATCCTTGTCTTCCATTCTCTGAAGTTAGAAGCCCCTTCTAACTTGTTTTCTGACTTCATAGAGTAAGTCATGATTGCTTTGACATGGTCAACCTTTGATTTTGACTTGGTCAACCTTTGCCATTAATACCTCCCTAGCTAGGAGGGAGTGTTGATATTATGGTAGTTGTGGGAGGTATTAACCTCTACATGTAACCCTGACGAGACTAGAATATTCCGAGAAGCAAGAGAAACCCTAAAACGTTGGATAATAACCCTAGGAGATAAGTCGGCTCGAGAGAATATTTATTATTGAGTTATTAGCCTCCAGAAGTAGAAGTCGGCCCAGTTAGGTCACTTGGAGGACTATAAATAAGAGGGCGCTAGAGCTCATTTGTCACTCTCACTCTCACAACTGCATAAGACCAGTGGTGGGCAAGTTTGGAGAGGAGTTGCAGTTGCAACTGCTGCAACTGACATTTCAGTTTTGGTTTGGACTTTCTGCCTGGTACGCTAACTCCGGAGAGAGGTACGCTAACTTGGTTGGCTGTTGGTTCTAGGGTTTGCTTCCAAAATTATTCTCTCTGTCAAGGTTAAGGTGCTCGGGGTGGCCTTTGTGCCTATGGTTGGGTGACAATATTGCTATATTGTCTATGGTGAAACGAGCACACCTATTTTTCTAACAATGAGATCATTCAAGATGCAGAGAAGTATGGTGCTCCCAAAGGATCCATGAGACGAAGCAAGAAGCTTGAGCCATACTCGAGTTATGTGGCCTTGATGTGTGATCTCGTTAATGAGTAACCTACTTGCTTTGAAGAAGATGCTCAAAAGAAGGAATGGATGAATGCCATGATTGGAGAATACCAATCTATTATGAAGAATGATGTGTGGGAAGTGGTTCCCAAACCAGAAAACAAAGATGTAGTATCTTCTAAATGGATATTCAAAATAAAACATGCAGCGGACGGAAGAATTGTGAAATACATAGCAAAATTTGTGGCTCATGGATTTTCCCAAAAAGAAGGCATTGATTATGAAGAAACCTTTGCCCCAGTAGCAAGATACACATCTATCAGAACCATCATGGCACTTGCAGCCAAGATGAAGTGGAAGTTACACCAAATGGATGTGAAAACAACCTTCTTGAACGGTGTTATTAAAGAAGAAGTGTATATAGAACAGCCACCAGGTTTCGAAGTACAAGACAAGAAGACCCATGTCTAGAAGTTGAAGAAGGCTCTGTATGGTTTGAAGCAAGCTCCAAGAGCTTGGTATGGCAGGATTGATAGTTTTTTGATGAGCATGGGCTTTACCAAGAGTAAAGTTGATCCCAATCTTTACTTCAAGATTGTGGATGATGGACCCATTATATTGCTACTATATGTGGATGACTTATTCTTGACAAGTGAAGAAAAGCTCATCACAGATTGTAAGAAGAAGCTTGTTGTTGAATTTCAAATGAAGGATCTAGGCCCGATGCATTAATTCTTAGGTCTTGAAGTATGGCAGAGCCCAAAAGAGATTTTCCTTAATCAAGGAAAGTATGTTGTGGAAATTCTAAAGAGATTCAACATGATGGACTGTAAAGCTATGTCCACTCCTATGGAAACGAATCTGAAGTTATTGGTTGATACTTCGTCAGAAATAGTTGATGTTACTCTATACAGACAGATGATTGATTCGTTGATGTATCTGATGAATACCAAACCAAATATATGCTTTGTTGTGAACACCTTGAGTCAATATCTGGTGGAGCCCAGACGTGTTCACCTTGTAGCTGCAAAGCATGTGATGAGATACTTTAAGGGTACGTTGGACTATGGCCTCTGTTATACTGGAGATTGTGACTTCAGATTGTATGGCTATACTGATTCAGATTGGGTTGGAAGTGCTTCAGACAGAAAAAGCACTTCGGGATGTTGTTTCAATTTGGGGTCAGCCATGACTTCGTGGGAAAGCAGGAAGCAATCCAGTATTGCTCTCAATAAGGCAGAAGCGGAGTACATTGCAACATGCTCCACCAGTTGTGATGCCATATGGATTTGGAACTTATTGACAGGTCTATTTGACCTAGAGATGGATGCTACCGTGATCTTTTGTGATAACCAAAGTTGTATAAAGATGACAGAGAACCCAGTGTTCCATGATAAGACGAAGCACATTGAGATCTGGTACCACTACATTCGTGACTTGGTACAGAAGGGAGCTGTGAAGCTCCAGTATGTTGGCACAAATGAGCAGGTAGCAGATGTGTTGACAAAGCCTTTGTCTCGTGTGAAGTTTGAGTAATTTTGAGACAAGCTTGGTGTAGTCCGAAGGACTTCCCTCAAAAGGGGGAGTGATGCTAATGATACTATGGTATCCTGACCACCAGTTGGGCAGCTCAATTAGGATTTATATCCTAGGGGATTGATCATCCCTAGAGAGATCCCGTGAGGTCCGGATGGACAGACTGTCGAAGTGCCTATCTATGTATATACTTGTTGTGGTCAGTAGTGTGGCAGCTCAGTTAGGATTTATATCCTAGGGGATTTTTATCCCTAGACAGATCCCGTAAGGTCCGAATGGACGATCTGTCGAAGTGCCCACTGTTGTTGTTGTTGATGATGATGATGATGCTCCTGTCTCATTATGTTGCCATTGATGTTGACGTTCCAGCTTCATGTTGTTGATGATGATGATGTTACTCCAACTCCATGTTGTTGTTGCCATTGATGTTGATACTCAAGCTCCATGATGTTGTTGATGATGATGATGTTACTCCAGCTCCATGTTGCAAATGAAGATGATATTGATGATGAGAAAATCTTCCAATGATTTATAGATATGACTGACGGTGTTCCCGATGTTGATGACGATGTCCCCTCCTTTTGATGATGTATTGAGTCCAGTCAGTTGTTATTAATGTTGTCAATAGAATACCCTTCTTGGTAAGGGGGAGTGTTGAAATATTGTAACTTCGAAGAATATTCTACCAATTGAATAATATTATTATATTATATTTAATTAGGCCCTATTGTGCCTTAGTAAAAGTCGGCCCTAATGTGCTTTAACAGTTAAATGTAAATTAAGAGGGTAAAGTGACAGGTCGGCCCAAACCTAATTATTGGTTGGCCAGACCACTATTTATAAGAGAGGTCAGCGCCTCATTTGGACACACACACACACACCTAGCTCTACAGTGTGCAAGTCTTGGAGGAGAACCTATTGTAACTGGGAGTAACGTCAAGGAGGGGTTTTGGTCTATCTCTTGGTATTTCTTGGTTAATTGGTGCACTACTCTTCCTAGTGAAGGAGTAGAGGAGAATCTTATGTTCGGTCTTTGGTTTATCTATATTAAGGAAGTTTTTGTTGGGTTTTCTTCCCCATGAGGGTTTCCCAGAATAAAATGTTATGTACCTTGTTATTGTGATTATTTCAGTGATCCTTATATGATGTTGATGTATTAAATGCTTATGTACTTTGGATATATCTTATTAACAGCATTAAAACTTAACAATTTTTACCCTCAGTCAAATGTCATCACAAACTCTAGAAGCCATGATTTAAGCTCTCTTGGTTGAAGACGAGAGCAACTACAGGAGATTCAGAAGGAGACTCTTAGCCAAAGACTGCACTATACTCAAAGAGAAGGATGGGCAAGAGAATGATAGGTAAAAGTGGAATTGAGTGTTTCTACTATGGGAAAATAAGTCATACAACAATTAATTGCAAAACCTGTGTTAATGACCTTCTTAAAGGAAAGCTTAAAGAATCAACAAATGTCGCCATTGTTGATGATCTGTTAGACACTAACAACTGTGATAATCCCACTGAACAACTAGCACTATTCGCATTTTAAGAAGCCCATATTTTGAAGACGGGAAGTGATGCAAGGGAGGATAGATAGTTGTTCAATAGTCTGAGATGCTTGTGGATTGCAAAACTATTTCTCATTAGGGTTATGAGACATGCACGAGGGAATTGTTGTCAATAGTTCAAGGGAGACCCCTTAACCAAGAAAACCAGCAAATGTTTAGAGTCACACCTCTAACTCTCATTGTATTAACTTCACCATTTACAAATATAACATATATGATTTTGCAGCATCCAAAAGCCCTAATCCATTGAACTAGATTAGATTACAACCTTAATTCCTTAATCGAAATTAGAAAACCATGTGCCAAAACCACTCAAAACAAATGCAAAAAATCGACCAAAAAAATTTATGAGGCTTTCACCCCCCAACCACACCCAGCGCAACATACAGTGTACCGATCTAATCATGAAAATAATATAACACAAACACAATGTTCTTCCACTTGTTGTTTTCCTTGCATACAGGGGGGGCAAGGATTACATGATCAACAATTCAAGGAAGTAATGCACATTGCTTCTCTACACCAAGAGAACTTCTCGATGTTTACAAACTTTGTCAATAAATTTGCAATATTCTTCAAAGTGTCCACCTTCAATAGCAACACCTTCGTGTCTTCAACCATGTCTCCCACAAAGTGATACTAAACATCAATGTGCTTTGTCTTAGAATGATAAGTTGATTTCTTTGCTAGAAAGATTGCACTATGACTGTCACAATCTAAGCTTACAGCTTGTTGTATAAACTCAATACTTGAACACAACCTCTGTAACCATACCACTTCCTTACTCGCATGAGTGGATATCATGTATTCAGCTTCTAGAGTTGAGAGTGTCACTACATATTGTCTCTTGCTCATCCAGTTGATTGCTCCTCCAAATAGTTTAAACACATAGCCACTTGTAGACCTTCTGCAATCCAGAACTCTAGCCCAATCTGCATCAACAAATCAATGTATGTCCAACAATATGTTTGCACCGAGTCTTTCTTTATAACAAATTCCAAAATCTATAGTGCCACGCAAATACCTAAAAACCCTTTTTACAGTTGTCTAATGCTCCTTCCCTGTTTTTGACATATATCTACTCAAAGCTCCCACTGAATGTGCAATGTCTGATCTAGTACAAACCATTGAATACATCAAACTACCAAAAGCACTAGCACAAGGAACATAAGACATGTCCTCTTCCTCTTCCTATGTCTTAGGACAATGTTCTATAGATAAATTTACACCTACAGGAATAGGGACCTTGACCAGTTTACATTTCTACACATTAAACCTCTTCAATATTTTTTTTCCAAAGGAAAAATCATATATTATATCCAGATAATAAAGTGTTACATATGGTAAAAATGCAAGTGAGACACTGCATTTTGTTCCCATAAAGGTCTTTACATAAGTCAAGGCATGTTTGTCGAGATGCTGAGATCAAACTAAGATATAAATAGTGCCTGCTAGACATTTTGAACTGAAACTAGTGGTTTGCTAGCATTGTATCCACATATAGACTTGCCCCATTAGGGAGAAGCAGAGAAGAAAACCCTTAGTGTCCGATGATCTCCTTGTTCAAAAATACAAAAAGAAACTTTAACTGCTTTTTTTAGAAACTTTTTACCAAAATCAAGGAAGAACATATGCTTTTTTGTGAAAGCATTTTAGTCCTGTTGAACCCTTTGTTCAATAAAAGGCATGTGATAGTGTACCAGGCTCTGACCATCCTGAAACTCTAAGATGTGCCACTTCATGTGAGCCATAGAAGTGCCTTCTTTAGATAAGGAGTATGTTGTTTTGTTTCTTTCATTGTAGACATGTGTGAAAGACGAATTTGTAAATATTTTTGTAATTGGGAAGACTTCTTCAAGAAGAGAAGCAAGAAAAATGTTGTGGCATCTTTGAGTTCTCCTCATCTAGTTGATAATCATGAAAGAATCCCCGAAAATCTGAAGATTCATTATCCCTTTTTCCCCAGCAAAAGAGAGAAGAAGCTTTAATGCCATAAGTTCTACACAATTATTTCATCCCTGCCCCAAACCCCATTTTATCTTTAAAAAATGTGTTGACAAGAGATGGAGGACTCCCCCACCCCCACAGCGAACTCCGAGGTCTTTGGAAGCCCCATCGAAAAAATCCCAAGGTTTATTTTGGTTTACTTGTTCTTCCATAACATTTCTAGGGGGAAGAGAAACTTTCTCTTGAGGAAAATGTTCTAAAATAGCAAGACTTTTGGCTACAACGATATTTGGTATGGAGTCTTTTGACTTGAAAATAGCAGAGTTTCTGGCAATCCAGATGCCCCGAGTGATGATAAGGGGTAGTACCTTAATCCTTTTGTTACTAGGATTTTGAACCCAAAACTTCCAGGCTTCTTCTATGGAAGTTCCTTGCCAGGAATAGGAAGAAGCCAGCATCGTGGATACAGTTCGCCAAGCTTGGGTTGAAAAGGGGCATTTTAGGAAAAGGTGTAAAGAAGTTTCCTCTTCACCCTTACAAAGGGAACACCATCTCGGTCCTTCTAGGCCCCTTTGCTTCATCCTGTCCCAGGTGGGGACCTTCTTCCTTAGTAGACACCACATGAACAATCTAGCCTTTAGAGGGAATTTTGCTTTCCAAATCCCCTTCCAACACCATTCAGGATTTTGTTGGTTTCAGCTGACAGAAAAGAATAACCCTCTTTTGGGGTGTATGCCCCAAAGGGGCTGTTGAGATGCCATAAGAGTTCATCCTCCTGATCTCTTAATCTGATATGGCTTATAGTTTTAGTGCCCTAATGTACTCATTCCAAGGTGCAATGAAAGGTTCTTCCAAGTTCAAAACTTGGGCATCTTTCCAACCTTGACTCCAGATAGAAGTGTGATGTTTGTCTACAACCTGATTTAGATGAAAGATGCCTCTCTCATGAAGTCTATCAATTAGATTTTGGGGGAGTAAATGCTAGCCAGATGCACCGACCCAAGGATCCCTTCCCAACTTGAGGGAGTTTCCTCTACTAACCTTCCAGGCTAGTCCCTGGCTAATAACCTCGAAAGATTTTACCAATGCTTTCCACATGATGGAGCCATTTTGGTGACCTTTTTCTGGGTTTCTTATCCATTCATCCAAAGAAGCTGGGCAGATATATTTTTGATGGATGACCTTTGACCAGAGGTTGTTTGAAGAAATAAGTCTCCATCTTGTCTTTGCGGCTAGAGCTATTGAGAAACAATAAATATTTTTTAGACCCCATACACCCATAAGCTTTGGGAGGGCCAGGGAGTTCCTTTTGATCCAAGGCATCACAAAATTCTCTTTCTGGCCTCCCCAAAGGAATTTGACACATAATTTCCTTATTTTTTCCAGTGCTCTTTTTGGGATCCAAGCCATAGATAACTAGTAGACTGGTATGGCCTCAAGAACTGGTTTTACCAAGATTAGCCTTCCTGCTTTGGAAAGCAACCTAAAGCTCCAAGACATTAATCTTTTTTCAAGCTTTGATAGTAACCAATTCCAATTTGCTTTAGAGTAGAGTTCGGTTTTAAGATGAAAACCCAGATATTTTAGTCCTTCTTCCAATGGTTTTTCCACAAAAGGAAAAAGACCTTTGTAGCAATTTATTTCTTTTGGGTCCATTAGGTGAGTGGAAAGGGTGGATTTTGAGTTGTTTATAAGCATGCCTGTAGCCCTTCTAAACAAATCAAGGATGGAGTGCAACTTTTCAGCATCTCCCCTTAGGCCATTGTAGAAAATTAGAACATCATCTACAAACAACAAATGAGTGAGGGAGAGAAGGTGGGTGAGGGGAATACCTAAGAAAGATCCGATGTTTTTTGCTAAACCTTCTACCACACGTAGGAAAAGAAGAGGGGATAAAGGGCACTCCTAACGCAGTCCCCTTGCAGCCTGAAAGAAAGGAGAGGCTGCTCCATTTATGAGAATTGCAAAAGAGACTGAGGTGATACAGCTCATGATCCAGTTTACAAAGAGAAGACCAAACCCCAGATGAGTAAGAAGTAGTCTCACGTAAAGCCAACTGACTCGGTCATAAGCTTTTGAGAGGTCTATCTTCAATACTGCCCCTTTTTTCTTCTGGGTCTTTATGCTGTGCAAGGCTTCTTGTGCTACACCAATTGCTTCATGAATTTGTCTCCCTTCCAAAAAACCAAATTATTCTTGAGAAATGGATTTGGCGAATGCCTTTAATTCTTCTACTAATTATTTTTGCAATGATTTTATAAATACAATTACATAAAGAGATGGGACGGTAATCATCCAGACTATCAAGGACATCTTGCTTGGGAATTAAGGCTATAAAAGTGGCATTAAAGGAAGGGTGTATGAAACCGTTGATTATGGATTCTTCGATGACTTTGAGGAGGTCCAAGCTAAATAAGTTGAATAATCCCACATAGAAGTCCATAGACCAACCATTTGGTCCCGCACTTTTGTCTTTTTGAAAACTATGAAGGACTTCTTTAAGTTCTACTTCTATAACTTCTGCCATAAGTTCATCATTTTCCTCCTCATCTACGAAGCTTGGGAACAAAAGTCAATGGAGACTCTATTGTCAACAGAGTACTGAGATTTGAAATGGGTCAATCCCACTCTTGCCATATCTTCAAAAGAGGTTTTCATCCTTCCTGACTGATCTTTGATACCCCAAATAGTATTTATCATTTTCCTACCTTTTGCATATGCCTAGAAGAATTTTGTATTTTCATCTCCACTGTGTAACCAAAGTGCCCGACTTTTGTCTCCATTCTTCTTCTCTAATTTGAAGGAGAGGCCTTCTGAGCTTTTCCAAGGATAGTAGTGAGTCTTTTTGTTCAGGGGAGGCAAAGCCTCCTTTTGCAGAGTCATATAGAGTTTGAAGATCGGCTTCTGTCTCGACTAAGTCTGCATCTAGTTGTTGCTTTCTTTGTTTTTCCCAGGCTTTGGTGGCTATTTTTAGTTCTTAAAGGTTCCTTACGAATTGTAATGTTGCCCTTTCTGTTGGAACCAAAGGCACCCAAACCTCTTGCACTAGCTTTTGGAAACTCTCTTCTTTTAGCCAGGTCGAATTAAATTTAAAAGGGATTGCCAGTTTTTTTATGGCACCTACTAATTCAAGAAAAATTAGGAAATGGTATGATTCCCCTCTTGTACTCGTCCATTGTCTGAAAAGGAGTGGTTCTTCCACCAAAGAACTAGAAATCAAGAAGTGTTCCAGTCGCTTTGCAATGTAATCCTCTCCCATTCTCTTATTTCTCCAAGTAGGTCCTAATCTAATAGGATTTACATCAATAAGCCCTGCACCTTCTAGTTTGTGAGCAAAGAAGGTTGAGAGGGAGTCGATTTGAGATTTTTGTCCCCAAGATTCAGCTGCCCCAGTGGAGAAGTTTAGATCTCCACCTAGAATGAGAGAGGGATCTTTTAAAAACGATTTTGCAAGCAGTTCATTCCATAACTGGGGGCGATCATGAGTAGGCCCATAGATGTTTAAGACCGTAAATGATCTCCCCAATCTTCCACAAGTATTTTCATTCCTTGTCCTCCAAGGAAACCCTAGGAGTTTACAAGATTTTTCTTTTTTGGGTTCCAACCCATTGCAAGACCGCCCGAGCGGCCAGTAGCATTTGATCCGAAAAAAGACCAACCTTTATGAGTTTTCTCCAGCAAGCAAACAATCACTTCCTTTCCCCTGAGGGTTTCCTGAAGTAAAAACACATCAAGTTGTGCAATCTCCAGCAGCAGTTGAAGGGCGAGATGCTTTGAGGGACTGGCCAACCCTCGACAATTGAAAGAAAGCAGTTTCATTTGGGAAACCCAACTGAGGGAGGCTTTTCTCTAAGCGCCCTAGAAATAGAGAGTTGACGTCTCGCTGCCACATCCATGGTTGCACGGGATTGTGCTTTTGATAAAAGGGATATTTTGCCTCTCCCTTTTTGAGACGCCTGGACAAGATTTAAACCCAGTCCAGTGGGGGGAAGGGAGGGAGTAGGAACAGAGGGGATTGACCGAAATCTTAGGTTGTAACAAAAAGGCTCTTCATCAAAGAGCAACGAGGAGTCTTGACTATGAGAAAAGGGGGAAGGGTCAGGGAGGGGCGGAGAGGTACCAAAGGAAAGATTGGAGAGGGGGGGAGATAGGAAAGAGGAACCTAGTGTAATAGTAGCCATAGGAGAAGAGGGGAGATTTTTCAAGTTGTGTAGGTCGAAAAAATTGTGGGAAAAAGACTATAAAAACTTGAAATTTACGGAGAAAACGAAGAGTGGAGGCATACCCAAATGTGCTTCAATGCCCTTTTTGAGTTGGGACTCAAGTAAAGTAGGGGTCGAGCTCTCTCCACGACGCCAAAACTCCTTCTTTGTAGGTGAGGGAAAAGGGTCCCTTTGCTCTTGATGGACCAAAGGAACAGACTTTTTTGCAGACACTTGTCACCACGCCTTGACTATGGCCCTTGACCGAGAAGGAAGCGGCACCATACCACGTCCTGAGCGTATAGAAGAAGGGGACTTTTGGGCTTGGCTCGGCCTCTGCGCAACACGCCTCTCCATTAGAAGGGGGCAGTCTGCAACCCTGTGACCATGCTTATGGCACCTGTGGCATTTGAAAGGTAAGCCCTCATAATCCAACGGTTGTCGGAAGGTGTTTCCATCGCGCAAGAGCAACATGGTATCTGGTAGACCCTTCTTGAAATTGAGACACTAAGATCCGAGCCACTAACATTTTACTAGTTGTGGAGAAGGACATATCTGCTTTCATAAAAGAGCCTAGAGTGTTGTCGATTTTCTCAAAACATTTCCAGCTCCAGTATTCCGAAGGCAACCCAAGAAGGCAGACCCAGATTGGGAGCTCATCAATCCTTTCACAATTGGCGTCAAAAAAAAGGGTCCATCTTTTCAGTAAAAGTGGAGACGAGTCTATGGACCAAGGTTCACCAAGAATTCTGCCCACATCAGAAGCTTAAGGAAATTTGAACATAAACCAACCATTTGCAAGAGAATGTACCGAAGACAGCTTTATCCCCAGGGCCTTCCACGAACCAGAGACCCACTCTGAGAGCTCTTCATGGCTGAAAAAACGCCCATTTGCGCATCCCACCACTACCTTCTATGTAAGAACAGGAACCTCATGAAACATAACATCATCTCCTAGGGCCAACGAGGGTTGGAGGGGGTCTAGAGAGATATCAGGGCGTGTTTTTTTCCGCTTTTGGACCGAGAGGTCGCCTGCACAAAAAACATCCTCTTGAGAGTTGGGGGAATCACTAATGATATTGTAAAGAGGAGAGGGGCACAAAGGGGGGTCACATCCAATGGGTCTTGAGATGAGGGGAGAGCCAAGATGTCGTTAAGATCCAAACTGGAGGGAAAGTTCGGCTCCGTGAGAGTGGGGTAAGAGGAACCGAAAGGGAGAGAGATTGGAAGGAGGCTCGCCAAGCTGGGAAGATTAAAAAAAAACCTAAGTGTTCCAACTGATCAGGAAAGGTGAAGCAAACGAAACTCTGAAACGCCTGAATATCTACAGCTCTTAAATCGAGAAGGGGACAGCAGTCTAGCGTAAGAGGAGGGGCGGAACTCCAAAAGTTCAGGGGGGCCTACGGAGGAGAAAGAGAGAGATTCCCCCGAAGCACAGGATCGACCTTCGAAGCACCTGGGGAGTCATCCAAGACGGACATCTGGAGCCCTAGGAGAGACTGTCGATCTAGGTCCGAGGGGAGAGCAGACCTCACATAATCGGTCGGGAGTGACAAGTCCGACAGATCCATAAGAGAGAGAGAGAGCCGCCTGGCATGGACCAAATGAGCTAGCCGTCAGAGAGGTCATACCCAAAATCAACCAAATCCTCTGCAATATTGTCTCAACATATTTCCTTTTATTCAACCAAAGTTTCATATTTTCCCGATCTCTTCTAATTTCCATGCCCAAAATAAAATTTGCAACACCAAGATATTTCATATCAAATTTAGAAGACAATTGATTTTTTACCGCCTTGAGGATTTCCTTCTTGTTTCCAATCAACAACATATCATCAACATACAACACCACATAAATAAAATCATCTCCAACCAATTTGAAATGCACACAGTGATTAGCTTTACTCCTTGTGAAACCAAGTCCCAAAATATAAATACCAGACTTTTGATAGCACAACAAGAGAAAAAATGTCACCAAAATCAATACCCTCTACCTAGGAATATCCCTTTGTTACTAGGCGGGCTTTATACTTCTCCACTTTACCTTCTACATTCAACTTCTTCGTAAACACCCATTTGCTACCAATAGGCTTTCTTCCAGCCGACAACTCAACTAAATTCCAAGCCTCATTTTTATCCAAGGCTACCATTTCCTCAACCATGGCCTTCTTCCAGAGCTTGCCATCCTCTAAATCCACTACCTCCCTAGCAGTTCTAGGATCATCATCAATAATAGACAAAGCTAAACTAGAAGGGAAATCAAATGGAGTATACCTTTCTGGTTGTCTTCTCTCCAAAACTGATCTCCTCAATATTGGAGTATGAGGTTCTTCTTCTTCTAATTCATGTTCTTCTATTGAGTCAAATTCTTCACCATCCATGTCAAGCTCTATTGCCTCTGGTTCTTTTTCTTTTGGTGGGACTTCCTGTTTGGGAACATCTTTAACCTCTCTAAAGACAACATCCCGACTATAGACAACCTACTTAGTTTATAGGTTTCAAAGTTTATAACCTTTTAAACCATACTTATAACCAATAAAGATACACTTTTCAGCTTTATTATCCAGCTTACTCCTATTTTCCTTTGGGACATGTACATAAGTGTCACAACTAAACACTTTGAGATGTTCAAGAGAAGGTTCTTCCCATCCCATGTCTCATGTGGAGTTTGGTCCACAACGTTGATGAGGATGATCTATTTACCAAATAACATGTAGTACCCATTGCCTCTGCCCAAAATTCTTGTCCTAACCCTGCACCGCTAAGCATGCTCCTTGCTTTTTCCATCAACGTCTTATTCATCCTTTCTACAACTCTATTTTGTTGAGGTGTGTATGCAAAACTGTCCACCATTATCTGTCCTTAGCACTTTTATTTTCTTCTATTTTTTATTCTATACAAGAGCATTAAACTCTTTAAATTTACCAAAGACCTCATATTTCTTTCAAAGGAAATAAATCCACGTATTCCTCGAGAAATCATCAAAGAAGAAAACATAGTACACATATTTACCTAGTGATGGAACAGGCACATGTCCAAACACATCACTATGTACTAACTCTAAAATTCTCGTTGCTCTTGTAGCACTAGAAGAGAATCTTACCTGATTCTATTTACCATATATGCAATGATCACAAAAATAAAAATCCAATATGCAATCAGACATACCTTTAACCATACCTTTACAGTGTAGTGCTCGAAGGCCCTTCACTCCAATATGTCACAGTATTTGATGCCAAAAAATTGTCTTTTCTCCAGAGACCGTAGGGGTTTCTTCTTCATTTCCACTCCCAGGAACAACAAAATTGATACACCCATTATTGATAGTGTTTCCCAACAACTTGTGCAAAGTTCCACTCCAAACTCTCCTCATCAACACCATTGTTGCTCGAACCATTTTACAGGTGTCCTTTTCAAACATTGAATGTACACCTACATCACTCATCTTACTTGGAGATATCAAGTTTCTAGCCAGCTCTAGAATATGCAAAACCCTAGGGAGTGTTCTAATCCTTCCATCCTTGAGCTGCAACTTGACTTTTCCTCATCTTATGATTCTCGCTATTGAGTCATCCCCTAGGAAAACGTCACCTCCATTATACTTTTCATATTCACATAACCACTTCCTGTTGGGAATCATATCAACCATACATCACGATCTGGATGTGTGCTTGAAGAAGCCAAGTACACATCCCCTCCTTCCTCTGAGGAGGTCTTCCCTTCTGTGGAAAGAACATCCTCAGATCCCTTCCCTCTCTCAACACTTTTAAATCTACAATCCTTCTTGTAATGCCCATTTTTACCACATTTCCAACATTTCCTTGGGTTTTCCTAGAGAATTAGATCTACCTCTAGATTTAGATCTCCCACTCAAGGACTTATTTTTATTTCTATACAGGGAACGTCCTCTTATAGATGAGGCATATGTGCTTTGACTATCCATGGTTTTCCTCCTCATTTATTTTAATAACAAGGATGAAACCACATCATCAAATTTTAAAGTGGTTGCATTACTCCCAACAGCTACAACCAAACTATCCCATGAATCTGGCAAAGAACACAATAAAATAATGCACTTATCTTCATCAGAAATTTTAATGTCGACAGACAACAACCAACTGACCACAGTATTGAAGGCATTTAGATGCTCTGTCACCGAGTCTCCATCATTCATCCTCAAGAGCTACAACTTCATCGAGTCTCCATCATTCATCCTGAAGAGCTAGATGCTCTGTCACCGAGTCTCCATCTTCAACTTCCAAAGCTCAAAGCTTTGCCCATTAAATTTCTCGATCTCTATTTTAGAATTGCTCGCCATTTTCTTTCACCACAAGAATCACTACCATAGAGCTCTGACTGAAACCAGGTTTATCACAAACCCAAGTTAACCAGACCCTTAGCAACAAAGGCATCCCCCTAAAGCCAATAACTGCTTTGATACCAAATGTAGGTTTTAAGTCTTTATAGTATAGCAATGCACATATAGATTATTTATAAAAGAAAAAGAAAACAATAGCATTCACACATAGTACTCAGAAATTTAGCATGAAAAACCGTAACCAAGAAAACCAGCAAATGTTTAGAGTCGCACCTCTAACTCTCATTATATTTTACAAATACAACATATATGATTCCATGGCATCCAAAACCCCTAATCCATTGACCTAGATTAGATTATAACCTTAATTCCCTAACCGAAAATAGAAAACCATGTGCCAAAACCACTGAAAAACGGATGCAAACAATCGCAAAAAAAAAAAATTACCCCTGGACAGGGGTGGCTGCAAAGAATATAACACATACCCAACATATCAACGTTAAATACGATTTATCAGAATAGCCAAGACCAACTCAACATGTCAATCAGTCTATCCTAATGTCTATAGGACTGAATGGCATCACTGCATTGGCCCTAGGGAAGGATTACCAAGTTGTGCAATCAATGGAAGCCAGAAGCTCCAATGTACATGTTAGCATCTAGCACAATCATGAAGTTGAGCTACCCTAAGAAATGGGAGCATAATTGTCAGGCTAGCAAACCCTGAACATCAGGAGCATAATTGTCAGGATGACGTACCCTAAGCAGTGGGAGCAGCAAGATATGTATAACAACTCTAGTTCAATCTAAGTGAATGGAGTTGAACTGAGCAAATCTCAAATGAGAAGTCTATGTGATTTAGTGTTGAACCAATTTTCCAAAATTAGAAAAATAATTCGAAAAGAAAAAGTCAAATTCCATGCATTAAACTCTTACTCGCATGCTCTTTGACCAAAATCGACTCAACAAATTGAACAAATTTTATCATGCCTGTCAAAATATGGTGAATTTTGAATCTCAAGGGTAAAAAACGTCAAACCCTATCAGATTGGAAGTAAGTAAGAGCCATTGCTTCGTGCCTTTCCTTGGATAAAAGGGAGTTACAGTGTGGTATCGCTTGATTTATAACGCTCATATAAACAAGGTCAACACTCATGACAAATCGAGGGCAACCCGGAAGGAGACCCACTGATACCTGGGCTCTTACTTCCCTGCTCTTCAGGGTGAACCTAATCACCACTAGGGAGGCTTGCCTGTATAAGATTTAGTTTCTCCAACTCTCGGAGGCCCAATAACAAATGGATTGTTAACCCTCTGCTTGCATGAATGCATATTAAGATAACACCCTGCTCTAATGAGCCAGAAATGAGTTCATTTCAGTATGAGCCACACAAGGCGTCTTTATATACTTCACCTGCTGATCAAAATAGGCTGACACAAGAGCAATCTTGAGATTACAATGAATAAGCAAAGCCCTTTACCATGTGATATATGAATTCCCAAACATGAAAACAGAGTTCTGAGTAAGCAAAGGGGGTTGAAGGCTGTGAGAGTATTGTTCCAGCAATGAAGTGAAGAATGAGGATTTAAGACTGTTAGACAGCTCATTAATGGGTTTTGTAAGTTCTCGGTCAGCCACTGTAACTGTGCCCTGATTTATCATATGAAAACTTGAAAGTTGGATTTCCAGCATGTAGAAATCCCCTCATTATGAGTTTTTCACAAGTCTACTTAAGATATATATCAAATGATGAATTCCCAGCTGTGAAATATTCTCAATGGATGTATAAATGTTCCCTCAAAGCATAACATTCCAACTAAAATATGAAGCATAAATATGCAGGTATTAAGTCTGGCTTGTCACATGAGTATCAATAAGCTCAGTCATGACTTCGGGACAGATCTGGAATAATATTTGTACTGTGAATTTCCAGGCATAAAAGTGAATGTTCTAGCTTGTAAATATGACTCTAAAAACTGCCTGCAAAGACTGGAACAAAAGGTTGTCAAGCTGGTATAAAATTTTCATACACATGTTTTGTCAAACAGTTACGCTGTTAACTTGCACTCCTCTGCTTATACACAGAATTGTACACAAAAAATTTCCTGCTGTTTGGGAAATGTTGTGGTGTGACAAGGGCTGTAGGAGCACTCTGTTAGTGAGCAAAAATCAGAATGAAAGTCGACCCCATAAACAGAGTATATCAAATCTGTCTCACAAAAGAAATTTCAGAATTTTTTCCATGACAGATTTGTATAAATTGAGATAAGTCCAGCCATTGAGGATGGGTTCCTGTAGCTGCAAGGTAAACTTACTGAGGACAAATCTATGATAGATATACCAATAAAATTTCCAGATCTGCCCCCTAGCAAAAGTTTAGTTGAAATAAGAACTTGTGATGGCTGTAGAAGTGGTTTCCAGTGCCTGGATGCTCCATTGAGCTCATGGGATTGATGGGCACATAACCAAGGCTCCTTCCAGACCCAAAACCACATCGTGTGGGCTTGAAAACGCACAAATCCTTGCTGCCCTGTGATTCTGGAAATGTTCCTGAAGATTGCAGAGGTAGATAATCCTCACTCTACCATGAAATCTTGAATTTGCCCAAGAGATTCTTCCTCAGATCTGCAACCAAGATTGATTTGAGAAACAAACCCTTGCAAGAAATTCTAATGGAAAATTTCAAAAAATGAGAAATAACGTTACCCAGCTCATGATAGAGGCTCATACATATCCATAGCCAGCGCCCAGCAAGAGTTGGAGCAGAAAACACCCTGAGAATGAGCCTCACTCCGCCATCCATAAGACAAAATGAAACCCAAAAAATAGCCAGTCTCTTCCTCACTCCTTCAACCATGTTTACAAATGAGAGGGTGGCTCTACTTATAGGAAATGAGCCAAACAAAACTCTAATTTTACAAAATTTTCATTTCCTGAGCCAAAAATATTTTTTAAAAATGTAAAGTGGGGCAGCTAGCTAAAGAGAAGGGGGGGCATGGGTTCTAGGGAGGTCGAGTCTCTCTCCTAGAAACCAAGCCAAACCCACAACCTTTACAAATATAATTCATGATAAAAGATGAAGTGAGGTTAGGAGGGTGCACCCCACCTTTTACAACTCCAAACCCGCAACCTTTACGAATATAATTCATGATAAAAGATGAAGTGAGGTTAGGAGGGTGCACCCCACCTTTTACAACTCCAATGTTAAACCATAGGAAATATTGACTCATTCCATGTGGGCCCCAAAAGGTGCACCCCACTTCCTTTGTTAAAATTAATATTATGCTTTTGCAAACAAATTTCATGAGAAAAGTAGTCATAATCAAAAAGAGGGGTGTGCCCCACATTCTTTAGCTCAAGGTTAACCAAATAATGTATTTTTCACTTTACACGTGGGGCCCATGTGATGCGCCCCACATTCTTTAGCTCAAGGTTAACCAAATAATGTATTTTTCACTTTACACGTGGGGCCCATGTGATGCGCCTTGCTCGATCTACCATGGTCAACACACAAACCCACTTTCCGAGTGAGAAAATGGCCAAAAGATCTAAAGCGCCCAAGGTAAAATGAAGTTTGACATTTTTTTTAATAATTACCCCAGCAACCTTAGTTGTGACTTAGGAAAACCCGTCAATAAATCATAATTAGCCAGAAATTCATGAAACCTTCACTGGGAAGTGCCCAAGTACATGTAGGATGCATCCAATGTGAATAAAAAGCATGATGAAATTGTTGGGATTAAACGACCAAGAAACATAAGGGGGGTGAGAGGTACACCCTCCTAACCAAGCATAACACCACGGGAACCATCAATGTGTTGAAGAGAATGATCAAGAATGTCACAGGAATTTGCTCATGCATGCTCTAACACTGCCAATGACCATGGGGTCCTGCTGCAAAGACCATATGCAATATATGTGGTAACACAGTGTTCAATGAATGAGTGGGCAGCCTAACATGATAAATGTTGAGCAAAGAGCAAGATTGTCTTGCTAAGCAAAAAGTAGAACCAGCGAAAGGCACGTGGCAGGATCAAACCAATACCACATCATAATGATGACATTAGCATAGGAAGCATCACAAGCATGTGGACCAATGAAGTTTCGCCACATGGAAAGATAATATCATCGAACAAAGGATACGATCAATCCAACAAGTCAAGGTTGGCGGAAGAATAAAATAAAGGAATTGTTGAGTGTTTATTTCCCAAGCAAAGAAGTGGAAAATTTGCAGTTCTTGATGAGACAACTATGATTGAAAAAGGAGTTAAACACTCAACTCCCCAAGCATCGAGCAAAGGTCGCTCCTCACGAAGCAAAGGAGGTCCACCAAGTTTTAAAATAGAGTTTATTTTACTTAGCTAAGAGCTCCAAAAAGCCTTAGTTGAAAAACCCATTCGGAGGAAGAAAATTGAAGAAAGGAGGACAAAAGAAAATTGTACTAAGGAAAATGGGAAGACTTTGCAAGATGTAAAAATCCAATGAAGAAAACCAAAGAATAAGAGGACCCCCAATGAAGGCACAAAGAAGCAAAATCCCAATTCTACAAGGGAAAAAGAGAAAGTATGGACCAAGACAAAAACGCTAGCAAATTGAAGTGCGAGACATTACATGAAATCCTTGATCTTGAAACCTTGATCAATGCTAAAATGAGGTTCCAAGGAAAAGAAAGACAAACCCTAGGGCATGGAAAGTTAACAGGACTTTCATGGTTAGGGTTTTCCCCTTCGAGCAAGCTACAAAACTCGTCAAAAATCGACAACCAAACCTCACTTGACATTGTTGCAAAATCATGAAGCAACAAGATAGCCCAGCTATACCTTTACAATAGTCACGCCAATAGGGCACTGGTAGTTGACAAAAGGGCCACACCAAGGACCAAAAAAGAGAGAACATGTGGCAAATGCAACCTAAAACAAGAAACCAAAGCCAGACAACAAGCTCTAAGGGTGATCGAGTTTAAAATTGAAATTGGGGTCAAAGGGTGGAAACTCAATGGAAGATGAAATGGGACTTATAGTAGCTGGGAGATGAAGAACGGCCATAAGGACCCAAGACATTTATGCCTTGAGTATAAGCATTAGTTCTTCCAACATATAGAAGAGCGAGGAAATCTAGGTATGTGAGGAACATGTTCTAGGTCAACATGCAAGAGTCATTCTATTAGGAGGTAGAAATTAAGGCAAGAGGGACACCATCAAGGGATGTTAACAAAGGATGGGACGACAAAAGAAATGGACCAAGGTAGGCATTGTTGAATCAAATGGTTAACAAAAGACTTCACAAGATCACAAATGCAGATTACAACCACAAATTGTTACAATCACCCATCCCAGGGTAATGGGTCGCGATTAATGGAATCGTTTTCTCAGGTTCCTTGAGAAGACAAACATGAGATCATGAAGAGAAATCAATGTAGTCGTGCCTCTCGGGAAAGGGGATGTTCAAGCTAAAAAGGGGGTTATTAACCTTTTGTTGCTACAACCTACCTATAAATCTCATCTTAGCTCTTCCTACTTTTCTTCTGCCTTACTACTCTCCCCTCTTAGGAATGTTGTTGGTCGTGCAATTCTTATTTGCCTCTCTTCTTGCAATATGGAAACCACTTGAACATCGTTGGAGCTTGGAGCTCAAGATGCCTAATACAACCCTAACAGTTTTCTTCCCACTCGAAATCATACTTCTCCTTTTAACACTCACTCCAGAGTGAATCATTTGGGGTATGTCAAAATTATGTTATTTCTGAACACTCTTGTAGTCTTCCTCGAACAGGGAAATCATTATTCATCTCTGCCCCTGTGAAGTTCCGGTTCACCCTGCGTTCAAGCTTCCTTTATCATGAAAATGTTTGTTCATGTTATTTTAAATGCATGCTACTTCTTCAACCTTCTTTATGGAATGAGGCTTACTGAATTTTGTCACACTAGTAAAAGTGTTTGAGAACTACTCATTCAAAATGAACTACTCCACTAATTGTCCATTGGAGATGGGATTAATAATTTGTGTGATATTTCTGCATTTTTTCAGCAAACCTTAATTTTTAGCAGTTACTCCTTATTTTCCCATTGGCATTATGAATATCTTTTACACAAGAAAACACAACATACAAATTATTCAATGTTGAACATCACAATATTTCAATATTGGTGCGTTGTCCTGAAAGAGAGGGAGTACCACCCCATATAAACAAACTAAAAAAGGAGACCCAGCTCAACACCTCCGTTAGCCTGTTTCTGATTTCGGAAATTGCTGCATGGGTGTAGCCTTGAGTTTCATATGTCATAACAGACAGAAATTTCAGCCAACGAATTTCCAAGTGACCTTGAGGTATGTTTAATTTTTGTCCATTTATCTTACCTCTTCAAAAGGCTTCCTCACCTCATTTATCAGTGATTGCTAGCTCCCCCCATGGGCCATGAGATGACAGACAGAAATTTCAGCCAACGAATTTCCAAGTGACCTTGAGGTATGTTTAATTTTTGTCCATTTATCTTACCTCTTCAAAAGGCTTCCTCACCTCGTTTATCAGTGATTGCTAGCTCCCCCCATGGGCCATGAAGGTTGCTGTGGCCTGTCATTGAAATCAGTCATGACATATGTAGATTTTATCGTCTTAATCCTAAATCAGTTATATCCCATTCATTCACTATGCTCAGATAAGGTAGGTATAATCAACCCTTCTAATGAAGGGTTGTATGTCCCGACTCCCAACCCTTCACTATGCACGATCAGGTAAGTGAGGTGTAACCACTGTTGCAAACATCGTGCATGTCACAATGTTTAGCCTCTGCAGATAAATCACCCCCAATAAATTGGGGCATTTTGAAAAAATCGCCACATCATGATGTTTACCAAAAATTGTGATTTTTTCAAAAGTATCATACCAATCATACCAAGAGCTGCAAAAATCCCCAAGCCAATAGTTTTTTGCATAAAAAAAACACTCAAATTGAATTTTTTTTGGCTCGTTCTAATATGCAGGAGTTAGGGAATGGGAAAAGAGGAGCTTAACATTGTCTTCCAACAATTTTAGGAGGGCCAAACAAGCATTTTCATCACCGTCAAAGTATCTTTTGGGGAGAAGGAATTGATTTCTATATCTGATTTCATATTTGCAGGTATGTGTTGAAATTCCACTATGTAATTAGTAGTTTTTTCGGGATTTATGCAACTTGCAAAGACCATAGTGTTTTCCTGTTATTATCGATTTTCTGTAGGAGATTGAATGTTTTTCCATGTCGGATTACTATTTCAAAACACTCTTCTGTGTTCATTTGTTTTTACTATTTTGCTTTATGTTTGATGTAGAGAAGAAAGTTGAGGCCCATGAAGATCCGATATCCAATCTAAGAAATCAGAGTTTTCTTCTTCTAAAATGTCACTGTTCAAGCCATTCTCTGTTTTCAAAAATCTTTGGAAAGCCATAGAGCAGATTTAACATGGCACAATACTTGCTAAGGTTTTGCAAATGGAGTAGCATGCTAACTGGGCTTGATTGTGGGGAAAACTCTACAGTTAAGCAAGAAACTGGTCAGTTCCAACTAATACTCATGGACATGGGTCATAGATTAACAACTTACTCTAGGCAGTTGATCCCGAAAATAATATCTCACAGATTTATCATTTCATGTTAGAATTTCAATGGCATTTTGGAGAAGGAAAACTCGAATCTCAAGAATCCTTGAAAAGAAATGGAGCAGAATCTACACGGAATCACTATTTTTTGTTGTTTAAAATCCATTTCTGAATGTAGAAATGGATTCAGCATGCTGAAAAAACCCTGGGGCATTCGGATAATACAGAAATAATCGCTCAAATCTGTGGATCTAACAATTTCTGGCTGGATTTCCGACAAAGGTCCCCGGAAAATATTGCCAAAAAATAGTCATTTCGTAGAACGTTTAGACTATGGCATTTTTAATGCTTGCCAGTCTGCCGATTTTTCCCCAATGTTTCCAATATCCCAAGGTCAAGACCCTCAGTGTTTTTTCTGCCGTTGTTGATGTTTGCAACACTGGATGTAACAAATCCTTCTAACAAAAGGTTGTATATCCTACCCAAAAGTCCCACCCCACAACACATCTCCACAGCAAACCTCCCGCAACTCTTAGCCACATGTCCCCACAGGAACAGCGACCCAGAATCTTGGTGGTGCATCCCTAGGTATCCCACAAATATGTTATATCCTTAGTTTTCCTTGTTTGTAGAATTGCACAAGACTTATTATATATATCTATATATATGGACTTTGCTAGCAATGCAAAATTAACACAGTTCTCAAAAACCTCCAATAATATTTGGCATTGTGGTTTTAAATAATATAAACACTGTGATTAACTGCAATCTATTCAAAGTTGTATTTCTAACCTAACATTTTCTTAGTCCATAAAAACTGATAAATATTTCAAATCTATACCAGTTGTCTCCTATGTTTACACAGTTACCAATTAACCTGAATCTCGGTATATAGCCTTGCACATGAAAAGACCATATGTAACTGGCCACTGGAATGCCCTCCTGGACTTTATCAATAAAGGTTTAAAATTTTGTAAAATGTAAAAGAAAATTTCATAAGTAGCAGGCAGTAAACCATTCATATTCTCTGTAACACATAGAATAGCATCTTCTTCATAATAAGATTTATATGAAGAAACTGCAAGCATAGCCAAGCAGTGAACTATAAGAGAAACTCAAAGGGATATATTTTATCTGTGGAAAAACTCTCATAATCTCAAACTTTGCCACCCAAATAACAATATTGTGGACAATCTCTCTTAATATTATATTTTACCACCAAATAGCTACATTATCAATATAAATATCTATTCGGAGCCTAGCAAAATGTAACCTAAATGTTAAACACATGACCATTTGCATCTATATTTCCAGCAGCTCAAGAAATATTTTAAATGCTCAATGTATAAGACCCAATAATTGTCAATGGAAAAAACTAGAAGCATTCATTATTGGATAAATGTCCAACAGAGGTATCAAAAAAGCTTCAGAATTAGACATTATAACACTATACATACAGAAGCTACTGGCAATTGAGCTCATGAATTTATTCCTAGCTCCATGCAGTGGGCACGGGAAAAAGAGAATAGATCATCTGCTTTGTAACATCAATAATATTCATAATGGCACAAAAATTCTGAAATGGCAAATTTGAACACTGCAACCAATACTCTAAAATCAGTGATGGAAATTCATTCATACCTGAACACAACAAGATTGATACATTACATTCTCCTTGACTTGTACGACAAGCCAAGTGGATCGTAACCTTCCACTCCTTCAAATTACAACAGCCGATCCACTTTTCATACACAAGACAATCTTAAGAAGAGCACATGCCTCCAGCTCTGCTTTCTCTGGACTTCCATATATTTTGAACACACTAAGGTTTACAAAGTCCCCATAAAATTCTCGCCAACTTTAAAGGGTTCCCTTTACAGGTTAACTATCAATTTGCTCATTTAAAACTGGTTAAATCTGACCCTCAAATCCTTAATGCCTGAATGGCTGGCAAGGACTCTTTGCTTCCAGTTTTGGATTCAGCAACTTCTTCCAATCGTTTCCAGATCAGTTCGCGCTTTTCTTCATTTTCTTTGGCTTTTGCTTCCTTCTCTAGAAATATGCGCCGACATTCATGAAAAAGGTCACTATCCATTTCCATAAACATCTTTCTCACATTCAATGTTAGACCATGAACTGTCTGGTTCCAATGACTCTGGGTATTCTTCTCCAAAGCTTCAAAAATGAGTGGAAGAATAACAGTTCGATTTTGAGCTATCAGGCTGACTATATGGTCATTGTTCCACAAGAAGAGAGCTCGTTCAGCAACCTGTCATTCTGAAGTTAGAATTTAATGGAAAACTTATACATAAGAATAAAATCTAACATATCAGTAACTATTTAGTATTAGATCAGTAATAACAGTGGCCAACATCTCAAGTAACTGGCATGATATTGGGCCCATCACAATGAAGTACTTGTGTTTTTCTGATGAGTAAAAAAGGCTACTACATTACTCACTACCAACAAAATATACTTACACGGAGAGATTAAGGCAATCTGGATCCTTCAATTTGTTTAGAAAAGTTAGGGAGAGAGGGCTATTGATACCATGTTGAGAAAATGTGAAAGAGCAATGGTCACACACAATCCTGGGAAAATATCATTTCAGGGTATATATCGCCGAGGGTTCAGATAGAAACTAATTGGAAATACAGTAGAAAATATAGGAAATTATCAGTAAATATCAGCAAGAATAAACTTTGACCTGAAAAATGTTGGACATAATGGTCATATCTAGAACTTAGGACTTACACTTAAAATAAATGCTCACTAATAAAGTGATGTATAATGGGGCATTTAATGTAGTCATTAGCAGTTAGGTATTTGGGAGATAGTCACATGTCTTCCAAAGTTTGGTATTGAGCGGCATGGTGTATGCAGAGGGTGCACGCTTGGCAAGCATGCCAAGGCTGCTTTCCCAAGCAGCAAGCATAGGGCATAGGTTTAAGGGTGATAGTCGCATGTCTTCCAGAGTTCAGTATTGAGCAGCATGGTGTATGCAGAGGGTGCACGCTTGGCAAGCATGCCAAGGCCACTTTCCCAAACAGCAAGCATAGGTCTAAGTAGATTCCAAACCTAGTGACAGAGGATGAGGAGCAGGAAGCTCCGAAGGTTGAGCCGAGGTCAACAATGATTTCCAGGGCAGTACAGGAACCTTCAAGTGAAGAGGGGTAGACAGAAGCCCCTTCCACTTCTTTCAGGAGACCTCGATGGTTCAGTCAAACATTGAGGGATGATTAGGAGCATGTTGACACTCCTAGGAGCACATTAAGGGAGAGCAGAACTCCGAAGAAATTTCTAGACTATATGGCATTGATGAGCAGCATTCTAGATTCCAAGCCTTCAAATTTTTAAGAGGCAGCAGACCAACAGGTATGGTGAGATGCCATGGTGGAGTACACCTCCATCAAGAATGATGTTTGGGAAATAGTACCCAGATCAGAGTGGAAGTCAATGGTTAGTTCCAAGTGGCTCTACAAGGTCAAGCATGTTGTAGATGGCAACATTGAAAAGTTCAAAGCAAGGTTTGTGGCGAGAGGGTTCTCCCGCAAAGGAGTGGACTATGAAGAGATATTTGCTCCAATCGCCAAGTACACTTCCATTAGAGCAATTATGTCCTTGGTTTCATTTATGGGATGGAGGATACATCAGATGGATGTGAAGACAGCTTTCTTAATGGGATCATTGAGGAAGAAGTGGACATAGAGCAGCCTCGGGGCTTTGAAGTAAGTGGGAAGGAGTCCCATGTTTGTTTTGCAGTGAACACCTTGAGTCAATTCATGGTGGATCAAAGGCAAAAGCATTGGGACGCAACAAAACATGTGCTCAGGTATTTGAGGGGCACAGTGGAGTATGGTCTGAGATATTTTGACAGATTGGGCAAGCAATGCAATAGACAGGAAGAGCACCTTAGGGTGTTGCTTTAGCTTGGGATCAATGGTGGTATCCTGGTTCAGCAGGAAGCAGCCTTTCATGGCAATTAGCTCAGCAGAGAGCAAAGATCACGTCATACAAGACAGGATTCGCACCAGAGCAATGAAGCTCCAGTATATATTCCCACGGATCAGCAGGTAGCTGATAATAGATATTCTAACCAAGCCCTTGGCAAAAGAGAAGTTTGAGGCATTCAAAGACAGACTTGGATTGGTGCAGTGTTGAAAATTATAGCTCGAACAAGAATTTCTGCACAGGTTCCATGTGAACATGCGAGAAGTAGCGAGATATGTTCGAAAATAAATTTTTGAAAAGAAATTTTTATTTTGTAATTCACTTTAGTGAAAGCGTTATTTTTAGCAGTCGAATCTAAAAAGTGTATTTCATGCATGCATGACTTAGACTAGGAGTAATCTCAAAAATAGATTAGGGTTTTGGTCTTAACTAAAAGTATAAAGACAGGTCAAGATAAAGAGTTCACACACACATGAGCAATTGGGCAGGTTGAGCAACCGAGAGAGGGGGGTTCAGGCAGAGGTGAACCAGGCAACTTTCAGCAGGCTGCAATACAGATTTGTACAACCGTACGGATCCGTACAGTCAGTACCGATGATACGGACAAACCATATGGATAGGCCATTCTTCCTCAGCACGCTGTTCCGCTCAGTTCAGGGTGATTTCGGTAACCATGCAGTGTTGTTTTTTATGGCAGCTTGTGGAGGTTTCCCTGTTTTTCAAAGGAATGAAAAGCTGATTTGAAGGAGCAATTACCTGTGTATGTATGAAATTGATTTTATGCTTCCACTATTTAATTTCCAGCTATTGTGTGATTGATGCTATGGTCTGAAATTTAATTTCAATATAATTAAATTCAGAAATTACTTGTTTAATTGACATCATAAGGACTTTAGTCACCTAGGCTTGGAATTTCTACAGTTCCATCTAAAAGCCATTGAAATATTGCCAACATGTCAAATCATGCTTCCAAATATGTAAATATGCCTCAGAGAATGTGAACATGCATCAAAAGTAACCTTAATGAAAGATAACACCTCAATTAGTGTGATAGTGCTCCCTTATCTCCAACGCCTTGCATGATCCAATAGCAACATGGCCAAATGCCCATACTCATGATAAAATTGCATTTGAGGGGAATCTATTCATAGTCCAATTTCTGGACACAAATCCAATCTCTTGTCTGTATTTCAGTCAACTCCAGCAATCCCTTTTCCAAATCTACTTCATAGATTTGAGCACATGCATATATCCTGATTTTGCATTTGATTTATCTACGTATCTGTAAAGCATATTTTTTATTCCTTTCAGTGTTCCTTCATCCCACAGGATTAAAGGGAGAAAAGGAAGTTAAACCCATGCAGGGACTGCTGTTGGGATCTCGTCTTCGGGGTCAAAGCCTGGTGACCAGTGATTTAAGTAAAGTCCTTTGGCTCCAAGGAACCAAGGCCCTCCACTATAGATTTTATGCTTGACTGCTTTTAATTCAAAAAGAAAAGGAAAAAAGCCCAACATTTTCCACAATAGTAATCACTCAATTTGCTTTTACTTCAAAAAGGAAAGGAAAAAAACTCACCTTTTTCCATAATAGTGATGACTCAACTTGCCTTGCACAAGATAAATCGAATGGAGTGGAATCCAGGTTTCCAATGCTTGGGACTTCCAATCAGAGGATTCTCTGCTCAAAGCAATACATTGCTAAGAGGTGCTTCTGATTTGACGTTTGACCACAAAGAGGCTTCCCTTCATTTTACAAACTGAGAGATAGGTCCATTTCAATCTGGTTTAGCTTTTTTGGCTGCAGCATCTGCTAATGCCTTGAATGCTGTGCCAGCTTGGAAGAAGGGGTGCAAGTGAGAGGATGAAGGGAATGTTCTACCTGGACAGATGAAATAACGTTTTTGTGGAATGTATATACCTTGCACTCGGCCTCCTCCCTCCTTTGCGGGTTGTATAATGTGAGCACGTGTGAATAAAAGTCAGATAGCCATAGTGTGCCTTGGAATTGTTTCTACAACTATAAAATCTCATTTTTCCTCTTACAACAATTCTTGTGCCTCTTTGATTTGACTAAGCAAAGT
The DNA here is from genome assembly GCA_010110895.2 of Picea sitchensis. NCBI lineage: Eukaryota > Viridiplantae > Streptophyta > Pinopsida > Pinales > Pinaceae > Picea > Picea sitchensis. The sequence goes on from SNQJ01S0000307.1 coordinate 594,514, forward strand.
ACTTAAGGTGTTGCACATACAATGAAAGAAAATACTTGGACCAAGTAGATGAAATTTAAATTCCGGAGGAAAATTGGCACTACAGATGCGATAATTGAGGGCCAACAAAACCAAATCCAAAATTTCTCTTGGCCCAAAATACCTTCCTTACACGGGACCTTAGTTTGCATTGACCCAAAAAAAGCCTTGACTATTTTGGTATGGTAAGGCTAAGCACACCACTGAAGCCTTAAACAAGGCCTAGTGCCTATGATAACTAAGCTATTATTTCAATTTAAACTTAGACATTCTCTTTTGTACAGAATTTCAATCATTTTATTCTTAGTACATATATAGTAAAGGGGTAAGGATGACAATTCAGAGAGACTGAGAAAATGAAATACAAGTCATCTGTCTCTTACTCTTATTTTGTTTTTACCTTAATAAATATTATAGCCAAGTACTTCATGTGTTACACACCAGATAGATGACAAATTAAATTCCAGAGGAAATTTGGAACTACAGAACATAGTTACCATATACAAATCTGGATTCAAATTCAATGAGTCGGGAAAAAACATATTGAAAAAATTCAATTAGAAAAAGTTCGAATGTATGCTAAAATTTCTTGGAAAGCATGCTCGACAGTGGTCCCTACTGGGAGAAATCTCATAATAAGCCTTAATTAATTAATATTTTGAGGTTTCCATATTATAAACCCAAAAGCATTTTAATTTTATAATTATTAAATTTAATTTTAAAGATAAAAGTTTTTGTTTTTGTCATATATGGTTTTATACTGTCCAAATAAAATTTTAGGGGCAATGAGGCCAAATTGAATTCTTGAACAAGTTTCCATACGGAATGAACCCGATTAAGCTGAATTATGCTACTATGCTACAGAATACCATGACTAGGGATCAATAGAGATAAGTACAAAATTGAAGCCTTAAAGAAGGCCTTGTGCCCACTACAAATATTCTATATTTCAATCTAAGTAACAGGACATGGCACCCCTTGTGCCGACTACAAATATTCTATATTTCGAATTTTCAATTTTAATTTACACATTCTCTTTCATGTAGGATTACAAAAAATTTATCCTTGGTACATACAATGTATATGGGCAAGGGTGAGAATTTAGGAAGGCAAAGAAAATGAAATACAAAGCCATCTGTCTCTTGTTCTTAGTTTGTTTTTACCATAATTAACATTATAGCTAAGTACCTAAGGTGTCGCACGTACAATGAAGGAAATACTCTGACCAAGTCGCTAACAAATTAAATCGCAGAGGAAAATTGGCACTACAGATTACCATAACTGGGGGTCAACAAAACCAGATCCAAAATGTCTCTTGACCCAAAATACCTCCCTTAGACATGGCATTAGTTTATATTCACCAAAAACAAGGCCTAGTGCCCATGATAAACATGCTATATTTCAATTTTAACTTGCACATTCTCTTTCATATAGGATTTCAAACATTATTTCCTTAGCAAATACAATGTATAGGAGCAAGGATTAGAATTTAGAAAGACTAAGAAAATGAAATCCAAAGCCATCTATATCCTGTTCTTAATTTACTTCTGCCTTCAAAAAAACTATAGCAAGTTACGGCACTTAAAACAAATGGCATGCAGATTTTTCTGCAAACACAGTTTAAAACAAATGAAATGCAATCACCTGGAAATGTGAGCTATTGAGACAGCGACCAATCTGCCGAAACAGAGGGACCATACAGCGCTGAAATTCTGCAGCTTGTGTAGATTCTAAAACCTCCTCTAGCTCCCCCAGAAACAATACTTCCTTTTGACAGTTAGTAACAGGCCAGTACTTCAATAAACCCCGAATAACAGTATCTGCCAATTTGTAGTCTTTTTCAACAAACTGTGTGATACAATAGGAGAGTTGCTGATGATAAAGAGCAACACACTTAGGCTTGTGTAGAGGAATAAGAGCTCTTACTAGAAACAATTTATGCTCCTCTTTCATGGGCAATGCAAAGCCATTAATTATGCTCCCTAAAATTTCTAACAGCTCACCAATGCCACTATGCCTCTCTGTCTCCATGACAAAACGATAGAATATATTATTGATTGCTTTTCGTATGAAGGGACGGTGCACCATGAACTTCCCATAAATGCGGTGCAGTATCGTTTTCAAATACTCTCTCTCCCGATGATCTTCAGAATCGAACAATTCAAGCAATCTCAAGACAAAGGAGTGGTCAATATATCTCTTCGCAATTTTGGGATCTGTTTCTGTAGAGACTATGTATCGCAGCAGAAGTTCATACACTATTTGCAAATGTGGCCAGGCAGGTTCCATACATGGTTCCTCTTCTTCCGGGTCAAAGACTTCAGATCCTGTATTTTCATGCGCAGTAGGAGGCAAGCAGCGGAAAAGGTTTTCCGAGAACATCTTTGCCAGATCTTCCTGTAGAGATTCATTCAGCTTGTTCGAACCGGTCTGAATAAAATCGACGAGTTCCAGAAGGGTCTGCCGTTTGATTTCTTTCTCTTTTACATTCTTCGCAGGATCCAAGAAATCAAACACGTGACAACAAAGACTCAACTTCCTCGAAAAGAGGTTCAGTCTTTCAGAGGCAGCAACTTCTCTGAATGCTGGCAGATTTTCCAAAGCGGCAAAACCTCCATTAGAGGCCGTAGTAGCAGTACTAACTGGAGACCTTTCTTTCCCAGGCAGCGTTCGAGCAGCAGCCTGATGATGCGGTGCCGCCAAGGAAAGACTGTTCCTAGGAACATGGTTTATGGCTGTTTTAGACCCTGAGTGCCCTGCCCCCGTACCAGAATTCCGAGAACTTGTGGAATTCCCTGCAGATGCGACCGGTCTGCCCCCGGATGCAGCCGCGGGATTCGTCGTCGACCCCGGGCTTTCATTACTTTCAGACTTCGAATGCTTGCGACTGGACCGCTTGCCAATAATTTTATTAAACATTCCTAGAGAAACCCCTTGTATAAACTCCTCCTTACTGTCTGAGATATTAGAAACGGCTCCTTGCCTAGCATAACAGATCAATCAATATAACACATGTCTGCAATCTGCTGTCTTTGAGATCGACCAACTCTGTTCTTTTCGCCTGGGCAGAAGGACCGGAGCGATCTCGATCTGAACAGCAGGAGAAGACCGCATAGCTGAACGCAATAATAAAAACAATAATCTCTGCAGATTGCAACTCCTCGGATCAAAATTAGGGTTTTCAATGACCCCGGAAATAAAGCCCGGCTCGTATCAATCATTTCACAACCCCATCGAAAACTGACCTTTTTTGCTTGATCTAAACGCCCACGGTCAAACGTCGAAATCGTTACGGAGTGGCAGAAAGAAAGAAATGAAAACCCTGGGTTTCACAAAAATAAACGAAACCCCAGCGTATTTTAAATGCGCATTTCGCACTAAATTTAAGACATGTGAGAACTGAATTTAACGAATTATTTGCAACGAACAGAGCAAATCCTGAACAAAATTCGAAAAAGATAAAGATTCCAGTAAAAGAGAAAAACGCGAAAATTAGACTCCGGTTTCGATAATGGATTCCATCTTAAACGAACAATATACAGGTGAATATAGAGGGTTTTACTTTCTCGCACCTCCGAGACCCGATATGGGGGGCCCAAAAACTTCGATTTTTTTGCGATTTTATCCGCGAGACGAGACGCCGGGGGGATCGAACCGCCGATGCGATGAGAGGGAAATTTAATGAAAGGATGGATTCTGCGAGGGCTAGAGTAGAGAGTTCAAAGGGTTGCATGATACCCGGTGAGATGCAATGCAAACCAGAGAGAGGGCGAAGTGATGGGACACGCAAGGAAAAACCAAAAATCTAATGGGAAAACTAAATACGGGATCGACGCTCCGGATCTTCCCGGCCGTCCTCCCGGAGATCGGACGGTGGATAAATACTGATGACGAGTCCTCTTGTTTGACCTGGCTTGCCGGTGTCTTAGATCGGGACTCGGGAGTCTGGTGACAAGTTAACCTTTTCAATCCCAAGGAAGTGCACTTATCCTTAGGCTATCCGTGGAAGTCTTATTGGTGTGGCGTTCTTGGAGTTAATGTGATAGTTTCTTATTTTATTTCACTAATTGTGTTAGATGATTTTATAATATTTCTTTTTGGTTGATGGTTTTGGTTTCTCATTATTCAAAATCTAATGTTAAAAAAAATAATTAATGTGCATTGTCAAATTCTAATTCTTTTATAAAACATTATATATGGAGAAAAAAGTTAAAATATTGGATATAAAGAGAAATGTGAACATGAAGAAAATTAATTTTTAATTTTTTTAACCTAGTCACATATTGTGTTCATTTCTATATAATAGAGAAATCACATTTCTCTCATAGTATTAACATTAAGTATACGTTTCCCCAATGGGGTGACATTTGGTTAGAGAAAGAATGTTAGCGCGCATGCAATTAGGGGAGTTATTACCTCCAATCATTGCCTATACCCACACACCATTTAAAGGGCGAGCCTTAACACTGCAGTAACGGTAATGTGTTGCTTTATCTCTGGGAAGTTAATGGCTATGCATGTGAATCAGCTCTGAAGTACTGAAGCGGGTACTCGTCCTTGGGCTAATGTCACTTCGGCTTTCATGGCGCCCCCCACTAGCGTTCAACCAGCCTCTATGAAGGTAAGAGCTCATGGGAAATCTGTCATTTACCATATTCAATTGGCTCTCTGGTTCTCTATGTCTCCTGTGTATTCCTGCTGTGGAATTTCTCTCGTCGCCTCCTTACCATTATTGGTCGCCTCTCTCAGCCTCTTTTTCACCAACGCGGCTCCTCTAGCCTGGTTTTCGCCTCCACTGGCCCTTGTCCATTGTTATCCTTCAACCATGCCCAGAGAGTCGCCCTGACCCTTCACAGCCTTCCCCTCCTACCAACTCCCCCGGAATTGGACTGAGACTCCCCCTCCCTCCCCTCATGCCCAGAACTTGCCTCCACCCCTTTCTGAAAATATGCATGATACGGGAAGTTGCCCGGTGGAAGAAGAAATTCCTTCTCTTGAGTTGCAACCCTTGGAAGCCCCACTCGAGCCTAGCATCATCACCGGACCCCAAGCCCAGCCTATGGAGCATGGAAGTTGCTTGATGGAGGAAGAAATTCCCCCCAGCTGGCTGGCAAAGTGGATAGCCAAGAATTCTAGCCCCGGGATGGACAGGGAAGAAACTCCACCAGCGGATTTCGATATAGATACAACTCTTCTCGCGGATGCAGATGGGAAAATTGAGCATCTTATGCCCAATCTTCATCGCTTTTCGGATGACCACCTGCAACTAATCTTTGATATGCGGTGAAGTTTGGAGGATCTAACTCAGAATCAATGCACTCTCAGTCGATGCATGGACCTCTTGTTCGACGCCTTGTCAAACATTCCAGACAAAACTCGTTGTCCGACCTGAGGACAAAGGTTTGTCTTTACCTACGGCACTGATGGATGCCTAGGTTTGCCAAATTTCTAGCTTCTCTCTCTGTTTATATATCAGGAATCAACTTCAGCTTTTTCCAATTTTGTTAAATTTTATGATCTATAGCTACAGCCATGGTGGCCATGTTCTCTGGTGCATGGCACTAGACACGTCTCATGTAAGTAATATGACAACTGTCAAGTTGAACTCTGAAAATACCGTTGTGATTTCCAAATGTTTCTGCAAGCCACCTGTTATGGTTTTCCTGATGTGGCGGAATATGTGGCAAGCAAAGAACAGTGTACTTTTTTTAAGCTCTTAAGGTAATATATTTTTCTCTCTTTTATTTACAAAAAAAAAAAAAACATTAAGTACACTCTCTAAATTTATACGAGTGTCATATGGATCAAGTGACAGGGAGGAGAGGATCATCGTGGGCTGAGAACATGAGACATGTGGAAGAGCACGTGGCAATTTTAACGAACAACTCCAGCGCATATGTCATCAACCACATGGGCGAGCATATAAATTGATACCCACCTCAGTCTGATAGTATTAATGATTCTGACGACGCTTCACTCGGGACCAGCCCTTACCCATTCTAATGATTATTAAAATATCAACCACCACTTGGGCTCCAAGCCTTTGGCAGCTAGTTGTCTAGGCAAGGTGATGATGCAAGGTACGTGCGACATATGCCAAGCATGCGGTCTTCAGTACATCTGGTACCATATCAGTTCAATCCAGTTGTTAAGGAGGCACAATGATAATATGTAGCAATTAATGGAAGGATCCAACGAGATTTTCAGTCTCAGCAGAATGAATAATGAGGGTCGTGATAAGGCTAAGGCATTCGACAGGCCCAGGACTTCAAACATTCAGTGTGGTAGCAACAAGGAAGCTCTTGCTCAAGCTGGTCTTCACGATAGGCAGCGACGCATCTTGTCCACCAACATATGGTGGATTGGCGTGCACCTCTGGTTCATTCAGCCAATGGCAAGTAAAATGGATCCACGCAGAGGATACAGTAGAGGCTACTGTCGAGGTGGAGGCTCGCCTACAAAAACATCCTCCAACCGCGGGGAAGTAAGTACTCCCACCATCAAGGTCCAACAAGAAGTATACACGGAGGCATCAACTTTCCAAGAAGTCATTCCTCGACATATTCAGGAGAGAATCGAAGAAGTCGAAGCAAATATTTAGGAAGAATGCACTCTCACACCAACGCATGAGGTGGACAAGGGAATTATCAATTGGGTGTCTGACATTGGAAGCTCGCGTGGTCAGAAGTCAAAATATTGGTGCAGAATATAACTTTATTAGCACATGAAGTGATATGGATTATTTTCGGCACAAAATGAGAGCAGAGATATAACAAAGGAATGTACATAGATATCGCAGATATTCAATAATATAACAGAAATGTATCGAAGATGCAACCATAAACACAGATATACAGTAATACACGATTTCTATTAATGAAAGAAATGTACAGAAACTGTAAAAATATGAGTGAAAGACTCGCTAGAATGGTGGCAGCTTATCTCTGAGAAGAGATGTGACGACTACTCGCATTCGCAAGAAGATGATTACAATGAGGATCTGAAGGTCTTTTTACAATAAACAGGAATGCCAAAAACCCTAGACATCCAAAAACCTAACCCTAGGAGATGAAGCGCCAAAAGTCATGTGGGCCCCATTTGGGTAAGTTAGTACATCAACTTCTCGGGGTCGTAACTTTTGCATACGATCCTTGTTTTAGGCGTATGATAGCTCATTGGAAATGTATCGTCGAGGAGATTCATTTTTGGGGCTCAATCAAGATTTTAGCTATTGTTGAGAACCTCGATCTCGAAAAACCTTCATTTAGGCCCTCAAAATGGCCCTGGAAGTTAAAACCTGCTAAAAATAGTAAATTGCCAAAATTGCCAGAAAACTGTTTTGAGCCAGTCGAAAAAGGTAGGTGGCCACCGATATCCACCTGGATCAATCCTCCCTCCTTAGAAAGCAATGGTCTCCATTGCGTTGAATTCCCGGGGGAGAGGGAAAAGAGTTTGATGGATCTGCATCTTGGTGAGCTGCTTGTATTGTTGGAGCCATCGCGCTGCTCAATTTGTGGAAGTATGTCAAGAACCTGTTAAGGTTGAGGTTGTTCAGCAAGTCGAGATACATGAGAGGATGGTGTGCAGAAGGAATCTTTGCGCTTTGTTGCAGCCTTATCGACCTGCTTCTGTTGGATAGAAGGTGCTTGGGGCGAGGCTGTAGTGGTTGCAGTGTCCTTCTGTTCTCCTTTTGAACAGATTGTGAAGAAGCTAAATTTTGCAGTACGAGATACTACCTTGTGGCACTTTTTAGGTGGAACAATAGTCAGAACTACCTCTGGTATTCTGTAGAGATGACCCCCCAAAGTAACAATGACACTACAGGGTCGAGACTCATAAACAGCATGGCGCTTCCACATACATGGTTGGCACAAGAGAACATCACAAACATCCAGTGAGGCAACATCACATAATACCTCGTCCTTGAAGGGCTGGATGTCGTATGACAATCAACATTGTTGGCTGACACAAAGATCTCGTCCTTGGCGAAGCCACCCGATGTTGTATGGTTGCGGGTGTGGTGTTGTCGACAATCCCAACTGTTTGATGACCTCTGCTGAGATGAGGTTCTTCTGGCTTTCGCTATTAATAATAAAATGCAGCAGGGTCCCCTTCACCCACATCTATGAATGAAAAAGGCGCTCCCCCTCTTCGGGATATGTTGGTTCTTCTAGTTGAATTGTTGCGGTTGCGACAATAGCAGTGGGATCTGCGTCAATGATCTGTTCTTTACCAGTATTTTCAGAATCAGATTCTGAATCAGGGCTCGGCTCCTTGTTTTTTATCTCGGCCACCAATGACGGTTTTGAGTGACATTCATCGGTGTTGTGCCATGGGCTTTTGTGGAAATCACACAATTTTCTGGTGTCCTTCTTTGTCTTCCCGTGAACCTTATTTTCCTTTGTCTTGGACTGGTTTTCGGGAGACTGTTTGTTAGGGTTGTCTTTGTCATACTTTGGTTGTTACGGATTTACAGATCCAAAATCCCATTTGTTTTGCTACTTAAATTTCTGCTCGATTTTAACAACATATCGATAAGCAACACCAAGTGATGAGATGTCCAGAAAATCCATTTCAGTCTAGATGTATATATGTAGAGCCCCACAGTATTTCAGAACCAAATGTCGCTTGGAGTCTTTGATACCCAACTTGGTACGCAAGGTATGGAAGGTATTGGTGAACTCCGGAACTGCTTGGCCCCTCTCTTGTCGCAGTGTGGTCCATCTCATGTACTGGTCCTCATAGTTTCCAACAGGGTAATTCCTTTACTGCATCCACAAAAAAATCTCAAGTGGGATCGGCCCCATATATTTCAAACTCTTCTGTGGAACTCCCAATAAGTTTCCCACCAATGTTTGACATGGGGAAGAGCTTAAAGGAGTGCGAAGGTGATCTTTTCTTTGTCGGAAAATTTGTGAACAGAGAAATAACCTTCTAGCAGATTTAACCATTTGTCTAGGGCTTATGCATCTATCTATCCTTCAAATACAGGAATATCAAAATTAACTTGTACCTTGAAAGGCGAGGTGCCTACAAAGTGGTCGTTTGATGAAGATGTGCATGTTGCTATCGGCAGGCGTTGAAGGATGTGGGAAAAAATTTCCATCATTTCGTCCCTCTATTGCGTGAGAGCTTGCTCAAGCAACAAACTGATAAGATCGTCTGCTCCATCGTTTTTGTTTTCTTCCGCCATTGAGGGTTTTTTGGGTGTGCGAGAGCGATTGTCCTCAAGAGAGACAAGCTCGAGACCCAACTTGCTATACTTGGACCTCATCAGGGACATGCACTGAAGAAAAAAAAAATGATCAAGAATGGCCTGCTCTGATACCACTGATCCAGATTATTTTCGGCACAAAATGAGAGCGGAGATATAACAAAGGAATGCATAGAGATATCACAGATATTCAATAATATAGCAGAAATGTATCAGAGATGCAACCATAAACACAGATATACAGTAATACACGATTTCTATTCATGAAAGAAATGTACAAAGACTGTAAAAATACAGAGTGAAAGACTCGCTATAATGGTGGCAGCTTATCTCTGAGAAGAGATGTGACGGCTACTCACATTCGCAAGAAGATGATTACAATGACGCTCTGAAGGCCTTTTTACAATAAACAGGAATGCCAAAAATCCTAGACATCCAAAACTTAACCCTAGGAGATGAAGCGCCAAAAGTCAGGTGGGCCCCGTTTGGGTAAGTTAGTACATCAACTTCCTGGGGTCGTAACTTTTGCATATGATCTTCGTTGTAGGCGTATGATAGCTCATTGGAAAGGTATCATCGAGGAGATTCATTTTGGGGGCTCAATCATGCCTTTGGCTATCATTGAGAACCTCGATCTCGAAAAACCTTCATTTAGGCCCTCAAAATGGCCCCGGAAGTTAAAACCTGCTAAAAATAGTAAATTGCCAAAATTGCTAGAAAACTGTTTTGAGCCAGTTGGAAAAGGTGGGTGGCCACCGATATCCACCTGGATCAATCCTCCCTCCTCAGGAAGCAATGGTCTCCATTGCGTTGAGTTCCCGGGGGAGAGGGAAAAGCGTTTGCTGGATCTGCATCTTGGTGAGTTGCTTGTATTGTTGGAGACATCGCGCTGCTCAGTTTGTGGAAGTATGTCAAGAACCTGTTGAGGCTGAGGTTGTTCAACAAGTCTAGATACATGAGAGGACGATGTGCATAAGGAATCTTTGCACTTTGTTGCAGCCTTGTCGACCTGCTTCTGTTGGATAGACGGTGCTTGGGGCGAGGTTGTAGTGGTTGCAATGTCCTTTTGTTCTCCTTTTGAACAGATTGTGAAGAAGCTAAATTTTGCAGTTTGAGATACTACCTTGCGGCACTTTTTAGGTGGAACAATAGTCGGAACTACCTCTGGTATTCTGTAGAGATGACCCCCCAAAGTAACAATGACACTACGGGGTCAAGACTCATAAACAACATGGCGCTTCCACATATATGGTTGGCCCAAGAGAACATCACAGACATCCAGTGGGGCAACATCACATAATACCTCATCCTTGAAAGGCTGGATGTCGTATGAAAATCAACATTGCTGGCTAACACAGGGATCTCGTCCTTGGCGAAGCCACCCGATGTTGTATGGCTGCGGGTGTGGTGTTGTCGACAATCCCAACTGTTTGACGACCTCTACTGAGATGAGGTTCTTCTGGCTTTCGCTATCAACAATAAAATGCAGCGGGGTCCCCTTCATCCACATCTACGAATGAAAAAGGCGCTCCCCCTCTTTGGGATCTGTTGGTTTTTCTAGTTGAATTGTTGCAGTTGCGACAATAGCAGTGGGGTCTACGTCAATGATCTGTCCTTTACCAGTATTTTCATGATCGGATTCTGAATCAGGGTTCGACTCCTTGTCTTTGATCTCGGACACCAATGACTATTTTGAGCGACATTCATTGGTGTTGTGCCAGGGGCTTTTGTGGAAATCACACCATTTTTCGATGTCCTTCTTTGTCTTCCCGTGAACCTTCTTTTCCTGTGTCTTGGACTGGTTTTCGGGAGACTATTTGTTAGGGCTATCTTTGTCATACTTTGGTTGTTGCGGATTTACAGATCCGAAATCCCGTTTTTTCTGCTGCTTAAATTTATGCTCGATTTTAACAGCATATCGATAAGCAACACCGAGTGATGAGATGTCCAGAAAATCCATTTCAGTCTAGATGTATCTATGTAGAGCCCCACGGTATTTCAGAACCAAATGTCGCTCGGAGTCTTTGATACCCAGCTTGGTGCGCAAGGTATGGAAGGTATTGGTGAACTTCGGAACTGCTTGGCCCCTCTCTTGTCGCAGTGTGGTCCATCTCATGTACTGGTCCTCATAGTTTCCAACAGGATAATACTGTTCCTTTACCGCATCCACAAAAAAATCCCAAGTGGGATCCGCCCCATATATTTCAGACTCCTCTGTGGAACTCTGCTCCCAATAAGTTTCCCNTGTCTAGGGCTTCTGCATCTATCTGTCCTTCAAATACAGGAATATCAAAATTAACTTGTACCTTGAAAGGTGAGGTGCCTCCAAAGTGGTCGCTTGATGAAGATGCACCTGTTGCTATCGGCAGGCGTTGAAGGATGTGGGAAAAATTCTCCGTCATTTCGTCCCTCTGTCGCATGAGAGCTTGCTCAAACAACAGACTGATAGGATCATCTGCTCTGTCGTTTTTCTTATCTTCCGCCATTGAGGGTTTCTTGGGTGTGCGAGAGGGATTTTCCTCAAGAGAGACAAGCTCAAGACCCAACTTGCTATACTCGGACCTCGTCGGGGACATGCACTGAAAAAAAAAAACGATCAAGAACAACCCGTTCTGATACCACTGATCCAGATTATTTTTGGCACAAAATGAGAGCAGAGATATAACAAAGGAATGCATAGAGATATCACAAATATTCAATAATATAACATAAATGTACCAGAGATGCAACCATAAACATAGATATACAGTAATACACGATTTCTATTAATGAAATAAATGTACAGAGACTGTTAAAATACAGAGTGAAAGACTCGCTAGAATGGTGGCAACTTATCTCTGAGAAGAGATGTGACGGCTACTCTCATTCGCAAGAAGATGATTACAATGAGTCTTTGAAGGCCTTTTTACAATAAACATGAATGCCAAAAACCCTAGACATCAAAAAACCTAACCCTAGGAGATGAAGCACCAAAAGTCATGTGGGCCCTGTTTGGGTAAGTTAGTACATCAACTTCCTGGGGTCGTAACCTTTGCATACGATCTCTGTTTTAGGCATATGATAGCTCGTTGGAAAGGTATCGTCGAGGAGATTCTTTTTGGGGGCTCAATTATGCCTGCAGCTCTCTTTGAGAACCTCGATCTCGAAAAACCTTCATTTAGGCCCTCAAAATGGTCCCGGAAGTTAAAACCTGCTAAAAATAGTAAATTGTCAAAATTGCCAGAAAATTGTTTTGAGCTAGTCGAAAAAGGTGGTTGGCCAGCGATATCCACCTAGATCATGAAGATGCGGCTAGGGAAAATGTTTCCAACTAGATGAATTCTGCCTACTCCTTCGCGAAGTCATGTCACATCTTTCGCCTTATAGTTCAGCAACAACAACGCATATCAATAGGTAGGCAACTACCGCTCCTCGACATGAGCCACGGGCCCCTCCTCCTCCAGGATAGTTAGTATGTTTTTCTTTCAAATTTTGTTAAAATGAAGAGTGTGCATCTCTTTGTGTTAGCTTTTAGTCGCTCTCAAAACATTATGTGTTTTGCTTATCTAGTAAGCCAAAGTTTGTTTAAAAACATTGTTCAAATTGTATGGACTGATAAGTTATTCCTCTGCTACTTGTCTGATTTCCCCAGTGGCAGACCAGTAGCTAAGAATTTTTGTATTGATCCTTTATTGATAGAATAAAAAAATTTGCCCTATGTATTTACAAAAATAAATAAATTATATTAGTGTAAATTAAAGGACACTAAAAATTTTGGTCATCATAAATTTTATGTTTTATGTAAAGAGAATGTCAAATTTCAACACTCATAAATACACACTGAGGAGAGTTATAAAAATGTTGTGGTTCTTCTTATAACTTTTGCATTCCACTACAAGGGAGGCAGGTGCGAGGGGTGGGGGGGAGGGGGGGTACTATATGGACCCAGAGGACATAGAGTTATCGATTACTATTGGAATCTAGGAATGGTCACTAATAATAGGGTCGAAACATACGTTATGTATCAAGGTGTCCAACTAGTCAAGCAAAGGCAAATCTCAAATCTTAATATTATTGGCGACTCAAAAAACATCATTAGAATCTTCATTCGAAACTCTACCCTAAAGGACATCAAGCTTAAGAAAATTGTGGATCACATCAGACTCACCCTAAAAAACATTCAAGTGAATTACTACCATGTAGTAAGAAAGCACAATATTGTTGTTGATGAAATGGCTAATCTAGCAATTGGAAAGGGTCAAGGTTGCACGAGGGCTAATGGTACAGAGGCCCTTCTTCCCCCTCCATAATGTTGACGCCCTTTATTTACAAGCCCCTCCGCAATGACATAAGGAAATCACTTTGGGCTTACCTACACCCCATGCATGTCTCTTCAAGGAAGATGTGTGGCATTGAAAGCGGCCACCTCACCTCGCATGTACAAAACCTGGAGTCTTTAAGGCATGTGGGTGTCAGAACCGTTAACGCAGATAGGAAATCTCGACCCCATGCGAGCTCTGGCTTCCACTATCGTCTTCTGTACCATCGCAGGTGTGTTGAGATGGATTCAGTCCCCATAGCCATAATCTCAATTCGTGGAAGTGCACGACCGAGGCAGAGGGAGACGAAAATACAAGTTGTTTTGTGAGCTTGGGCATGGTGCGAGCTAAGGGACACGAGCGAACCAATATCTCCCCCCTCCATGTATATTTTGAGTTTAATTATGGCTATCATAGGCATAGTACACCAGTTAATGCAATGATGGGTAGAAAAGGTGATGGAAAGGCTAAATTGAGAAAGTTCTACGCCATTTTAATTCACTTTGTGCTAGTTTGGTTTGGTAATTCACCTCCAAGCATCGTTGTGGCCATCCAATCCCTTTGTGATCTTGGAACATAGCCCTCTCATGGTATTTTCCGAAGGCATTCACTTAAGCCTTCTGGTTCCCCGTCCCCTCCATTTTGTAAAACAATGAATTCAGTGTAGGTGTGTAGAATGGAACATCAAGAGCCAGCACATGGGAAAGTTGGTGAAATGGACGTCAATGACTCTGAAAATTAGCAATGAATGTTTATCAGACTTTGTGCTCTCAATTTATCAGTCTCCTTTGCCCTGGACACCTTCGCACAACATCGATCCTTAATTGGGCAATTGTATGATGAAGTGGACGCTCTCAGAAGATAGAACGATGAGTTGCAGTGGAGATTGGACCAAACTGCACGAGTTAGTGATTCACGACCTTCTGCAGACAGTGCTTGCTTGGACTCAAAAGCCTCGATGGCTCCAATTCTAGACCTTAATGAACCAATGGAAGAAGAACATGGCAACAAGACTCTTGGATCTTAGGATGGAACTGGTAGAAGCTTTCTCTTTAAAATAACAATACTTGTTTTGCCTATGTATTTGTGTTTTGGGCATATTTTACCGCTTATATACAGTTCATAATTGTAATAGTGTTAGATTTTGGAACAAACATAAGATAATCCTAGTGTCCTGTTGGGAATCAAGCTTACTTCAGCCTTTTTTGGCAAAGTTGTGTAATTTTGAAACACTATTTTATAACTCAGTGGTCTTGGCCACACCTTTATAATAGAAAAAATTACTAGTTTATGTAAAAAAAAAACTTTTGCATTCCACTAATGGAGAAGGTATGCAAATTGTTTACATGCATGGTAGAAAAGTAGAGAGATGCGCAAATTGCTAATGGAAACTCAAAGAAATGCACATTTGTCAACAAATAATATACAAATAACACACTAAATGCTAACATGTTTTAGAATTCACTTGGATGGGGTGTCAATGGATGGGGTCTGGGACACACACACGTTGTGTCATACCACCACCCTACAATGCATCATGTTTCCTTCAAGGGGAGTGTGATCAGTGAGGTTTCAAACAAGCAATGTGGTGAATTGCTCATGTCGAGTGGGGTGTGACACCCCTCTTCCCAACCTTTGAAATAATGGCGTTAATGGATCTCAAACATGAGCAATATAGTGTTAGTACGCAACGAATTAATATGTGGAGGTGGGAATTAAATGACAAAAGTACATAGAGGAAAAGGGAAATTATATTATGGTAAGGGAGGCTCTAGGCGACCCTACGATGATGAAAACACTGAAAAGTGATATTTTTTTCCTCAAGTGATTCGAGATGAGGTGTTGGATGGTTTGAATTTGATCTGGAGCGTAGGATGGCTCTATCATGGTAGTTTGGGCTAGTTTGCAAGGGGGGACCTGACACAGTCTCCATGTAATCTTTATGCCCCGTATGTGTCTCTGGTTTGTTGGCACTGTGTTGTGTTGTAGGTTTGGTTTTTGGGAGGCGCTCTATTTCCAAGTCTATAGGAGTGATTGGAAGGTCATAGTAATTCGAGGAGAAGTTTGTGTGAGTTCTCTAGTCAGTTCGCAACATTGGTAATTCCCTTGGGTCTGTGGGTGGTTTGTTTACTTTTCAACCCCTATCTTTGTTCGTGTTTGCTCTCAAATCTTGAGATGTAAAGAGGTGTTGGTAAGGGGGAGGACAAGGAGAACTAAGGCTAGGAGGAGTGGCAAGGCATCGACTTTTCACGGACCAGTTTCCTCTACTACAACAACAAGGGATGCTTGGGAAGATGGGCACGGGTTTCAAGAAAATTGTTTAGAGGTAGCTAAGAAATAAATTGAGGAGGTGGAGGAAGTAGTAAGAGCTCAATGCCTGGTGACCCCTGATGCTAAAAGTCTGGAGGAAGTTCAAGGATGGGTGGAGGACCAAATTCACTCTCATACTCGGGACATGAAATATTTCAATATAGCTTAAACTTATTTGATTGTGAAGAACTTAGTTGCCCAAACTCTGGAAAAAAACAAAGAGGAGCAACAAGAGATTCTTCACACCATTTGAATTTTTTAGGGCAAGTTTGAAGCAATGTGTTAGATGGTGTTTGACATAAAGATTATTGTTTCTAAGGTGGTAGAAGAGGCAAACAACAAGAAACAAGGCGAGGGCTCCTCAAGTTCAATTGGAACTAGAGCCAACCCAATTGTGTTGGACACTAACTCTCAATCTCCAGATGCATCCCGGGAAGAAGACAAGGATACAGAGTTGATCTTGAAGGTGGTGGCAAAGGAGAAACCTCAATCTTCAATTGTTTGACATCTAGTTTGAATATGTTTTCTTCTGGTCTCTCTATTACTATGGACAATTATAAGCTTTTGTCTGAGTTTGATTTCCTCCATGATAACTCTATGGTTAAAAACTCAGCTATGTTTTGTTATGGAAACATTTATAACTATCACCAGGTCGAAGATTTGATTTCCATCATGGAAAATCCCCTTCAAGTTTTGATGTAAAACTATTTTATGTATATAATACAAAATTGATCTAGTATGGTTTTAGATTAAAACAAAACAAGTTTTAGAATTGATTTGCATGCATGCATTTGAGAATGTGCGTAATGCATCACTAATACATGAGAGAAGCATAAAAGTTTGATTAATATGGTTTTGAACAACTCTTTCAATATTTGAGGTTAGCTTATTGTTTAGAAATTGGTTTGCACGCTTACATTTGATAAAGTATGTATGCAATGTATCACTAATATATGCAAGAAACATAAGAGCTTGATAAATATGGTTTTCAACAACTCTTTCAATTTTTGAGGTTGGCATATCGTTTGGAAATTGATTTACACACATGCATTTAAGAAAGTATGTATGCAATGCATCATTAGTACACGAGAAAAAGATAAGAGCTTGATAATATGGTTTTGAACAACTTTTTCAATGTTTGAGGTTGGCGTATCATTTGGAATGCTACATTGTACAAGCTCAGTGGATTTTTGGGTGACTATACATATGCTTTAACTTCTTACATCATCTATTAGTATGATTTCTTGCCATATTTATTTTTGGTTTTTCAACCTTTTGTTGTGTTTGTTTATTCCATCTATTTGTTTTTCAACCTTTACATTATGTTTTTACGAGACATGGTAACATTGTACTATGTTTTTCATGGGATCACAATAACATTGCCAACTCATTGCCATCACAATAACATTGCCAACTCATTGCCATCACAATCCTTTGTCATTGTTAGCGAGCATACTAATTTGAATAATCCCCTTATTATGGGCATGTCACATATTTATTATACAACTTTCTATATATCATATTCAACCTCCATCCTACCTAGATAATTCTCCATTCCTTGAACTTCCACCATCACCACCATTAGAACTAGCACCCTACAATTCTTAGCAGTGATTTCTTCAATTTGCTATAAAGGCAAAAACATCATACATTTTGATAATTTACAAATAAAGTTGAACATTCACATGGTACTACTAAGGAGGTTGTACCCAATCCTAATAATGAAAGGGAAAAATAAAGTCTCCATTTTGAAGACCCATGTTCCCCACATAAATTTATCACCCCTTAACATCAACCTAATGATGAAAGGGATAAAAGAGGTATTCATTATGAAGGTCAATCTTCCAAGCATAACTTTGTTACCAGTCCACATCCAACTTAGACATGCACTCATTTTGAACCCAACCCTCATTTTTTTTTATGGGAATTTGTCTTTTTAATGGACGGTAAACTCATAAATAACTTGTTCCACCCTCCTACACTTATGCGAGGTATGGCATATTTTGTAATCTAAATAATTGCATAAAGGCTACATCGGTACCAATAACCACCTCTGACAAACCCCACACATAGAGGGAGCATGTCTACCAAGATTTGAACGTGGGTCATTGTCACAACAACATTTCAAGTTACTACTAAACCAAAGCTCAATGGACAAACCCAACCCTCATATCTTTTCTCTCCAGGATAAATATATGAAGTGCATTTATGAGCTCTCCAACTATCACATTAAATGATGCCATGAAGATATAGAGGATTTAGTCTATGAAATTGAAATTCAAGGAAGAAAAGAGAGAGAGAGAATTACATTAATATGAGACAAAGGACAATGTATATTTTTCACCTTAATGGATGCCAAATCTTTTTATAAGAAATGAACCTTAGTCCACACTCTTATCACAACAAAGTGGGCTATAAGAGGCATTTTTTTGGTATAGTCAAAACCTCTGCATTAATGCTCAAGTTTCATGGGGATAAAATTGACATTTTGCTTGGTTGGTTCAAAGAATTATTGCATTCATATAGAGTATCCATAAACCCTATTTTTCCAAATGGCCACCCCAATATCCTTCCTCCAATTAAACTTTTACTTTAAAATATTATCCATTAGTTGCCACAAATTCAATATGAAATTACCAATATTCAACTTCAAGATTTGTGTAACAAGCATTTCCATTTTTGAGATACTCAAAAATCCTAATTTATCATTCTAATTGTATGTTCACTCTCCCTAAATCTAACCATGTAAATACCTCACCTCACAATTCTCAACACAACAAAGGTATGATTCATGACAACATTCTGTAAACAATATTGCAATAACAATTATTCATTATAAATAACATAAATGGATTGAAAAGTATGTCATTCACAACCAATTCTAAAATTTAGCAACTTAATTTTGACATGAATGAAATTTAATAAAATGGAGTAATAATAATAATAATAATCTATTTTTAAGGTCATGGCCAAGCCAGCACACTAATTTGGTGTATGAGACCCCCTTGTTTGTGGGACAAGGGACCCCCCTCCGCCCAGCGATTTGACTGGTAAAGTCTATGAAGGTATACATACCCTACCCCCCTCTGAATTTGAACCTGTGACCTCTTGAGAGGAAACACATGTTCTTAACCATTAGGCCCACTCAAGCTCAAGACTTTTCAAAAATCATAATACTCCTAAGTTAAACATAATTATCTACATTTTGATATAACAATGCTATTAGAATTTTAGATACATGTATTTCAAAGATGTATATATAGGTTACAATATTATTTTCTTCTTCTTTTTTTTATAGTAAAAAAATATTTTTTATTTTAACAAAGTTATATTTTATATAAATAAAATAGAAATTTTTATTTATTTTTAACAAAGTTATATTTTATATAAATAAAATTGTTGCAGCCATATACATTCTAACGTAGAAGCCTACTAATAAGCATACTTTGAAATACATGAAAAAAATGATAAACCTACTACTAATAAACAAAAACAGACTTTGAAATACATGAAAAAACTGATAAACCTATTAATAAACAGACTTTGAAATACATGAAAAAACTAATAAATTGTCTAGCACATTATAACTTAAGTTTTGTATTGATTGAGTGTTAAGCTTCAAGTTTCTCTTCCATATCTATTATCTATTGTTACACCATGTCTCCATCTTTGTTGCCTAATAAACCCATAAAAAAGTTGCACCTTTTTGAAAAAGCCATGTTTTACTAGTTGACTAATTCATTGACAAGTAAAAAAAACACTTTTTTATAACGTAAACAAACAACGTCTTTAAATTGATATTCATATTTTACATGATAGCAATTGACATGTACATTTTTTTATCTTGGGATTGCTTTCATAGAGGGCGAACTCAATTGCTTTCATAGTGGGCCAACTCAACATCAATATGATAGAAGAGTATCGTGTTGGTTAGATACACTCTCTTATCCTTAAATTAAATTCAGAAAATTTATGGTATTTTTTTAAGTGGTAATTTGTTGACTTTGTTTTATTAAAGAAGTATAAAGATAAAATAAGTATAAGATTAATATCATTTCATAATAGTCAATCACATTATAAGGTTAATATCATTTCATAATGGTCAATCACATTATACAAAATTCAAACGTTGACATATTTATGCATCTTAGAAAAAGTCAATGTCATAAATTAAAATTTTTGAATAAAGCCAAATTCCATTACACCAATAAACCTTACCTTACAAAATGACAAAGATATCCCATCCTCTAACCATATGTCACAGAGCACTTTTAATAAGTTCAAAGGGCAAGTGCATATGTCAAAGAGTACCTTCAAGAGGTTTAAAGGCACATTCTTCTTTGAATTTAGTGGTTTTCAAGTTCTTAATTACAGTGCATATATTTAATAATAAAAATAAAAATAATTTAATTTTAAGGTCACGACTAAGTCAAACATTAAGAAAGTGAAGTTTTATATTTTTTAAAAGTTTATAATCTTTTTTATAGTTGATAAAGTGAATTCAATTTATTTTGTTAAATTTTATTTGTCTTTGTAATAGCAAGAATTGATAAATTTTGGTGATCAGTCAAACTTGTTTTGCTGAGCAAATTTATTTTGCTAAATTTTATTAGTCCTTGTAATGGCAATGATATATAAGTTTTGGTGAAGAGTCAAATTTGTTTGGTTGAGTAGTAGTATGCTTGTTTATAATTATTTGTTTACAAAGTTTTTTAAAATATGGACTAAATAGTCAATTCCCACTAGCACATCTGGCTAAGGCGTGGGTTTTGTTTGCTAGGTGACCCAAGTTCAATACTCTTACGGTGTGTTTAGTCGAGAGGAGACACTAAAAAATCCATATATGTTAAGGGTTGTTGCGGTCTAGGCCAGGTGCGATCCCTGGATGATTTTGACGACTTAGATGCCCCTGGGTTGTGGTTTCTTAACCAATAGTTGAAATACTCGCCCTACAAATGACAGACATTTCTAACAAACAAACAAACAAAATATAGACTAAATAAAAGATTACATATAACATTTTGTAAATCAAAAATGATTTTCAAAATTTTTAAATTGCATGAATATATTTTTTAATTGATGGAAAGTGGATTGATAAAATTTAAATGGTGAGTTTGCAAATTTTATTTTCAAAATATAGACAAAATCATAATAAAAATAAATAAATTAATAAACTGACAAAAAATAATGGAATTTAATGGGGCATCCACATTATTTTCGTCTTGAATGTTGTTTTGGTGAATATTTAATGAAAGTTTGGTAGTTCTATGGTGCAGAATTAATAAAGCACTAATATTTATCATGTTAAATCTTTAAGTGGGGTCGAGGAGTTAGTAAACAACTTGTTGAAGAGTTAATGTGTTAATGATTGCATTAGTTGTAACATGTTTATTACCCACGCTAAGTTCTTAGGTTTTTACAATGACAATGTCTCATACTTGGAGGTGCAAGTCATTCTACTCACATACTTCTTGGTAATTTTGATAATTGGTTGAAAATATTCCTATTTTCTGAATGCAATGATTTAATTTGCAGACTTTTTTGCCAATTTTCACAATTGGTGTAAATTATTGATGTTTTTTGCATGAGTTCATTCCATTCACATTTTCCTTCTAATTTTCGTGATTAGCTTGAAGCATTTCCTCTACAACAAAATCCAAGTTTGCTCTACCTATTTTATTGAGGTGAGAGAAGTTACTCTCTTCCTTAAGTCTAATTCTAGTTGTATCTGTGTTCCAACTATGATAAAAGTTTAATAGATTGATTGCATTTAAAAGCTCCATTCAAAAATATTTTTAGTGTATTTGATCAACATTATCGGGAAACAAGGTATGCCCTTCTAGAATACCATCCTACCATCCATGGCTATAGGATGAGAATGGGAATAGGGTTTATTCATTTAGAGCAAAGCCCTGTGGAAATCTTAATCCCAAGAATAGAAACAACTTTAGTTAATCTTGTTCACTATGCTTTCAAATGATCCTAAATGCACATTCACAATTTTATTTGGTTGATAAGCTAAAAGATATGAACTATCCATACAATACAAGGTGTGTGATATGTAATTGTGGTTGAGATTGTATCTCTAGTCTCATGATGACCTTAATTTCCTTGGTCGCTGCTCTCCTCATGATAATTTAAAAAACCAATTTCTCGTCTTCAATGCAAGGCAA
Organism: Picea sitchensis; assembly: GCA_010110895.2. NCBI lineage: Eukaryota > Viridiplantae > Streptophyta > Pinopsida > Pinales > Pinaceae > Picea > Picea sitchensis. Next base: position 616,527 of record SNQJ01S0000307.1, read on the forward strand.
CCAAAACAAGGTGCCAAAGTGTAAGCAATGTCAATGGTTGGATTTATCACAAAAATTCTTCTTTGGAAACCTTTTGCAAATTTCATTTGAAAGATTGCAAAGATCCTTGGTTGAAAAACTTCTCCATCTCGATTCCATGAACCTTGGGAAGCTACCATGACTTCATGTACTAAACCTATGATGCAATCTTTTAAACAATATCATAACACCATTATGGGAAATATTCTTAATCTATAATAGTTCTTACTTGCATTATAGTGAGGCCAATGGCCATCCATGTTTCATGGGCATGCTAAGAGAATGTATAGTTATAATTTTTTTCATCTTAGGGTTTATAGTCAGCTTCAATAATGGCTACTTTCATTAAAATACATTTATTGTTGTTTTTTTTTTTAATATATTTCTATTTTTATTGTCTTCGTTTATCATCTTTGCATGTATTTGGTTTTCTATCTTATCCTTGTAGGGTTTTGTTGTAGATGATTGGTGTGGTGCCTATTGAAATGATCGAATTAGGACCCATGATTTTATCCTTCACAAGGTTGCAAGTAGAGAAAAACATTCTCTATCGACATGACTTTCTCTTCATTCATTCTACCTAAACATGTTTGATGCCAAACTAGCTACCATGTCGACGGTGAGACATTTTTTTTTATATAAAACCTATTTTTAATATTCAAAATTAATCAAAGATTTTAAGTGTTCCTTTTTGTGGTTAAAAAGCTCATATTGAAAGTACTATTGCATTATTTTCTCAATGATTTGGGTGCATAGAATAAAGGTGTTTGTGGCTATTTATATTGATTTTAGGGCATTTTTGTGATGTCACTAAATCCATTTTAAAGTGTTTTGGTCGTTTTGATTGAGTCTTGCGACATTTTTGAGGCGTTTGAAAACATTTTGAGACATTTCTAGCCATTTTGTTTTGTGATTTTTGCCCCCAAAATAAAGACTTTCCAACTTTCTTAATGGACCTTGCATTATGGAGGTCACTTGGCATGCTCAACCCTTTCAATTTTGACATTTGGCCATTTGGGTGTTTATATTTCATGTATTGTTTGCATCACTTTCACTTTTTTCATATATTTGAAGCATTGTTTTGTTTTTATTTAGTATTGTAAGCCAATCTAATGCATATCTGTGCTTTTTTAAAAGGAGAACGGGCCCTTTTTAGTAGATGGGCACCTAAACTTTTAGGATCCTTATGCCACATTAATAGATTTACTTTTTGCCTTTGTGTTTGAACTACAGCGGCGTGTAGACATTTTGATCTCAATTTGTGCACTTTTTTAGCCTTTTTCGAAAATGAAATTAGTGGTTTTAAGAACTTGCACATTTATATCATTTCTTTAATGTTTTATTGCCCTTTTTCCCATTTAACATTTTTGGATTACATCACAATATAATGTATTTTTTTTATATGTTCATCTAACAAAGTTATGAACTTGATGAGAACTTTATAGACTTCTCATTTTTTAGAGGTTATATTTAGTGGTTGTTTTTATTCCTATTTTAAAAGTGGCGCTTCCCTGAGCACCTTTTTTAGGGAAGTTGGTTAAAATTGTGACTTGTTTGAAATTATAGCCTTGACAACCAATATCATCGCAAAAAAATCACCCTCGAATCAAAATGTGATGCTTCCAGTTGCTCTGACTTTATTTTTGGAGTTAAAATTACATCTTAATTGAAAATGTGCCCCTAATGACTAGTGCCATCGTAAATAAAAAAGTTAAAACCGACTCCTAAATCAACATTAAATTTTATTTATTAATTTACATTAAATAATAAATAAATTGAAAAAAAAACTACGTAAAGAAGTTTAAAAAAGAAAATAAAAAATAAAACAACTTAAAAAAAATGTATAATGAAAATAAAAATAAATAAATAGAAAACAACACAGAACTTAAAAGATGTGATCAATAATATCAGATGGATGGCTTTGCGGAAACCTTAGGTTCGAAACCTCAAAATTTTTAGAGGCTGGGGCTGTAGGCGGAGATGAGCAACATGTCTGTGCCTCTTGTTGATGGTTAGACTAACAGGAGTCGATGACGATTAGGCTTCTAAGACATCTTTCATGGTAGCAGATGAGGAGTTTATTAACTTTTCCCCAGACCCGATGGAAGGGCAGGAGATCTGGGTGGAGCCAGTTGCTAGTCAATTGAATTTTCACTTCAAGAGTTTCCACGTTGAGCCTGGGATCGGAAGCCAGATGGAGGTTGGTGGTTCCCCTTCCTTTGGAGGTCTTCCTGAAGCTAGTTCCACTCTGGAATAGAGAGGTTTCTTACCTTTCGTACCCCCAATTGGGATGGGCCCCGAGTATGGTTTGGTTACAGGGCTTCCAACCTCGAGACCATCCTTCAGTGGATTCCCTTGGAGTCATTATGGCAATCATCTTTCTGCATCCTCCACATTGATTTGGCCGGAAAGCCCTTTGGTGGCAACAACAATGACAAACAAGGAGCTCGAACTACCAAATCTAGGGTTTATAGGTCCATTGTCTTACGTCGATCAATGGAGTGGGGATTTATGTTGGGAGGCTAGCTCTGATAAAAGTGGATCGATACAGGGGTTTTGTCCCCCCTCTGGGCTGGTGCAGATACCTTTCCCAACCTCACCAAATGGTGACAACTTGCTAGACTTGACGGGCTTCATAGACTCTTTGTTGGTTCCAACAAACCATTTTGATATGGGAGAGGTTCTCGTGGGACTAGAGAAAAGCTCAAAAGTCAAGACTACATAAGGGTCACCTATAATAGAAGGTGAAAAGGTAGGAACATTGAAACAGACCAGTCCAAGGCATGAAAAGAATAAGTGTATCAAGTTGAAAGGAAAGGCAATAAAGTTGGTGCTAGGGATCGGCATCAAAGTGCCTCAAGTGGTGGAAATGGTCGATACTATTATGGTTGGGAGGGCGCACGGGCATCGTTTTGGCACCAAAACCTTGAAGGAATGGGTAGACAAGTCCTGGTCCAAAACCCTCGGTCATTTACCCTCGGTGCAATTATTAGCATGGGCATGGTTTCTCTTCAAATTTGGAAACGTTGAAGAGGTGGAGTGGGCTCTTAAAAACACTCGAAGTATACACTCCACCTCAATTCTACTAAAAAAATGGACTCCTCTTTTCAATGCAAGCAAGAAAAGAATTGATGTGGCCCCAATATGGGTGTGTCTCCCTAGTCTTCATGTGGAGTTTTGGACCAAAGAAAGTTTTAAAGATTTAGGGAATGCCGTGGGCTCTTTCCTAGATGCAGATATGTCCTTTCAAGCTATAGGTGAGTTAATCGTTGCTTGAACCTTGGTCTCTCTGGATGTCAGAGAGGATTTGGTTGAGGAGATGGAATTAGTGTTGGAGAACATATTGCATATGCATAATTTGGATTATGAAGGCATCCCTTTTTAATGAAGGAGATGCCATCAATATGGCCACATCGCTAGCCAATGTCATTTACCCTTCCATGGACAGAATGAAGGATCCTGCCCAGACTCAACAAGGAAGAGATCAACGTCGCATGAGGGGGTGGAATGTCTATCGCCCCCTAGAGATCAAGGTAGGTCGCAGACATCAAGATTGTCGACTTTGAGGATCGAAGTAGGAGAAGCAAAAGCTGGGAAGGCTCTCATGAGATTTTAACCTTGTACAATATTTACTGCAAACAAATTTTCAGTAAAAGAACAGAAAAGATACAATGGCAAATACAAACATTACACAGAGATTTTTCCCCTGGAAACCCAAACTGGGAAAACCAACATATTTTATATTCATTCATTGTGTTACATTGTTTACAATACAATATACATATAGGAGCCAACGACATCCAAAACCCTAACCCAATGACCTGGATTAGTCAACAACCCTAATTCCTTGACCAGAAATAGAAAACCATCGGCAAAAAACCATGTGCCGAAAAACCACCTAAATATGTGACACGTTTCCCGAGGCAGAAAAAAAATTTCAAGGGTGCTGCCCCCGAACCCCCACGCGGGGGGCTTCGCCCCAACTCTAACCCCCCTACTCATGCAAATAATATAACACATACCCAACATTCTCCCACTTGTTGTTTTCTTTGCATACATGAGGTTACAGGGTTACATAGTCAACAATGCCCATGGATCCTCTACACTAAGAGAACTTCTCAGTGCTCACAGATTTTGTTAATGAGTCTGCAACATTATTCAAAGTGTCCACCTTAACCAACGATACTTTCTTTTCTTCAATCATGTTTCTTACAAAGTGATATTGAATATCAATATGCTTTGTCTTTGAATGATAAGTCGGGTTCTTTGCCAGAAGAATTGCACTCTGACTATCACACTCTATCCTTACAGCTTGTTGTACCAACCCAATACCTAAACACAATCTTTGTAACCATACTGCTTCCTTACTTGCATGAGTAGCTGCCATGTATTCAACTTCTGTAGTTGAAAGTGCCACTACAACCTGTCTTTTGCCCATCCAATTTATTGCTCCTCCAAACAGGTTAAACACATACCTACTTGTAGATCCCCTACGATCCAGATCTCTAGCCCAGTATGCATCCACAAAGCCATGTATGTCCACCACTCTGTCCATTCTCGATCTTCCTTCGTAGCACAATCCATAGCTAGCAGTGCCACGCAAATACATGAATACCCTTTTTACTGTTGTCCAATGCTCCTTCCCTGGTTTTGACATATACTTGCTCAAAACTCCCACTGCATGTGTAATGTCCAGTCTAGTACAGACCGTTGAATACATCAAACTACCAACTGCACTCGCATATGGAACACGAGACATGTCATCCTCCTCTTCATGTGTCTTGGGACACTGATCTGCAGATAACTTTACACCAACAGGAATAGGAACCTTGATCGGTTTACATTCCTGCATATTAAACCTCTGCAATATTACCTCGACATATTTTCTTTGATTTAACCAGAGTTTCCTCTTTCTCCGATCTCTTTTAATTTCCATGCCCAAAATGAAATTTGAAGCACCGAGATCCTTCATGTCAAATTTAGAGGACAACTAAGTTTTCACATCCTGAATAATCTCCTTGTTGTTTCCTATCAGCAACATGTCATCCACATACAAGATCAAATAAATCAAATGATCACCAATTAATTTAAAATACACACAGTGATCCTCTTTGCTTCTTGTGAAGCCAAGTCCCAGCATATAAGTATCAAATTTTTGATACCACGTCCTTGGTGATTGTTTTAAACCATACAAGGACTTTTTCATCTTGCATACCAACTCCTTCTTTCCCTTCACAACATAACCTTTTGGTTGCTTCATATATATTTCTTCTTCCAAATCCCCGTGTAGGAATGTTTTCTTCACATCCATTTGTTCTACTTCAAAATCAAATGTAGCAACAACAGATAACAACAATCTTATAGAGGTTAACTTGGCAACAAGAGAAAAAAATCTCACCAAAATCAATTCCCTCAACTTGGGAATAACCCTTTGCTACTAACTTAACTTTGTATTTCTCCACTTTTCCTTCTGCATTCAACTTCTTTTTAAATACCCATTTGCTGCAATTGGGATTTCTTCCAGTTGGCAACTCCACTAGATCCCAAGTCTCATTCTTATCCAAAGATGCCATTTCTTCGTCCATGGCCCTTTTCCAGACATTTCCATCCTTTGAGTCCACTACCTCCGTGACAGTTCTAGGATCATCATCAGTAATAGACAAAGCAAAATTTGAATGGAAATCAGATGGAGTATACCTTTTCGGTAGCCTTCTTTCTCGAACCGATCTCCTCAATACTGGAGTATGAGGATCTTCTTCTTCTGATTCCTGTTCTTCTGTAGAGTCTGACTCGTCATCCTTTAAATCAAACTCTATTTTCTCTGGTTCTTCCTTACTTGGTAGGACTTCATGTTTAACAACATCCTTCATTTCTCTAAATACCACATCTCAGTTATACACTACCTTCTTAGTTTCTGGATTCCAAAGCTTATGACCTTTGAGACCATCTTTATATCCAATAAAGATACACTTTTCAGCCTTTGCATCTAGCTTACTCATGTTTTCCTTTGGAACACGAACATATGCATCACAACCAAATACCTTGAGATGTGTGAGAGAAGGTTCCTTACCAATCCATACCTCTTGTGCAATCTTGTCATCCAATGCTGATGAGGGTGATCTATTGACTAGGTAACATGCAATACCCACTGCCTCTGCCCAAAATTCTTGCCCTAACTCGACACCATTGAGCATGCACCTTGCTTTTTCCATCAGCATCCTATTCATCCTTTTTGCAACTCCATTCTGCTGAGGTGTATATGGAGTACTCTTTTGCCTTGTTGTACCGCACTTCTTACAGAATTCTTCAAATTCATTTCCGCAGAACTCTCCGCCATTATTTGTCCTCAACACCTTAATTCTTTTCTCTATTTGATTCTCAACAAGAGCCTTAAACTCTTTAAACCTATCAAATACTTCAGATTTCTTCTTGAGGAAATATATCCAAGTATTCCTCGAGAATTCATCTATAAATGAGACATAGTACACAGATTTTCCCAATGATGGGACCGACACAGATCTAAAAACATCACTATGAACTAGTTGTAAAATTCCTTCTGCCCTTGTTGCTCCAGAGGGGAATCTTACTCGATTCTACTTCCCATATAAACAATGTTCATAGAAATCAAAATCCAGAGAGGAGTTAGACATACCTTCAACCATACCTTTACTGCGTAGTAGTCGAAGACCCTTCTCTCCGATATGCCCCAGCCTTTGATGCCACAACATAACCTTTTCTCCAGAGACTGTAGGAGTTCTTTCTTCTTCAACTCCAATATCAGGAACAATGGAACTATTACACCCATCACTAATAGTTCTTCATTGTAGCTTATTTAGAGTTCCAAACCGAACTCCCTTCAACAACACCATTGCTCCTCGAACCATCCTGCAGGTTTCCTTTTCAAATATTATTTTTACCCCTGCATCATCCATTTTGCTTACATAAATCAAATTTATGGCCAAACATGGGATGTGCAAAACACCAGGCAGTGTTCTAATCCTTCCATCTATGAGCCTCAACTTGACTTGTAATATCCCCAAGGACGAGCCCCAATGATATTATGAATTGTAATCATGTTTATAGGTTGGTGAGCCAAGTGTTGATAAGCTAGTGGGGTTATGTGTTTACTAGGCTGGAGAGCCTAGGTGTTAAAGGCCAGGAGCCTGATTTTGTATATGTAATTATGCAGATCATTAATAAAATATAAACATCGTTGTGTGCAGACCGACCACAAAGAAAGAGTGATGGGGGACTAAGCTTCCACAAGGTTGGGTAAGGGAGGAGGCTAAGTGTATGGGCCTAGGGACTAAGCTAGGGGGATTACCTCTAAAGGGGATAATAATTTATTATTATTTCCTGAAGGCTAAGGTGGACATGTTGAGTGTTTTCCTAAGTTCCTATAAAGGGAACGTGTGCTAAGTGGAATTCATGCGACTCTAGGAAGACAAGTGTCAACCTGGGCGCATGCAGTTATAGCTGGGAAAGCTAGCGTTGTTGGGTTTGCTTCCCATTTTGTCATCCTCCGCCTGAGTTCACTGGGATCTGGGGGGTCTAAACCCATTTTGCCTCTGCGTCTGCATCTACATTGTGTTCCTGGTCATGCACCTTGAAAACTAGTGGGAAAAACCCATGGATTGATCCGTCGTCTAACCTGATCGACCTCTGCATAGTTACGCATCCTGAAACTGATACTTCGTGAGTCGTTCTGTGTCTTTTGAGGAACTTGTTGAGCACTCAACACACCCTAAAAAGGTCTATGACTTTTCTTTTTTGGGTACCACTCAATCTTTTACATCGACTGTCTTCACTTCAGTTATGAAATTGATACCTTCACTTAATCTTATATGTTTCCTTATCGAATTAATTAAAGTTTATTTGAACTTGTAATCAAGATTCATCTTAACCATAAAGAGGATTTGACAACTACTCAAGGAATCGACGACCCAGAAGTTTCTCCAATGCGCTTCAAAGGTTCGGCATCAGTAAAAGTTGTAAGATGGCGAAAATCGTCTGGGAAGTCAAAGTAGCTGAGTGCCAATTTTCATCGGCGTTGGTCGACGAAAGTGTTTCTTTCCTGCGAGTAAACCCCGGGAAAGATTTCACCGAAGGCCGATTCATTCGGTTTCAATAGAAAGACATAATAGTAAGTGTCGCACAAAGGGAAGAGTGACACCGCTGACCTCCGACCCCCGATACATTGACGCGAGCGAGGTCCCAAGTAAGATACTTGCCTACCAACGAATGTCTTTTATAATTAATTATTTTTAATGATCCAGGGTTGATAACACCACGTAAGCATCAATCGATATCGAAAATTTCACAAAAGGAAACTTATCAACAAAACCACAATACAACAATGACGATTGCAAGATCTAATAATGTGTGTAAACTAATAATTTGTGATAAGAAAACACTGATTAATTTTCTATAAGAAAGCATAATACATTCAAAATACTTCTGATATTTAGTATTGAGGGCTCCCACCAAATTTGGATCACATACAACTAAGCTACACCGTGACCAACCGACCCGGTAGCAGTAAAACCAAGAATACCTTTACAACAAAAGAACAAAAAAGGAAAATTTGTCCAAAGCGACACTCGGGAGACTGTAAGGCACATGATCACCCATTATTCCTCTCCCACATGCGAACCTTTCCCAGGTCACTACTCACGCTTGGCACTATGTTCTTTTCCTCCGTCGTACGTTGCGCCTTGCGCAGCTGCACAATTTTATCCTATGCTTCCCGAAGCCATCTCTGAAGCCAAATCGTGTTTCCTGCGCAACCCTGCGACGACGATATCTCTTGGTCTTTTGCTGCCAACTGATGTCGCATCTCTCTATTTTCTTGGTAGAGTTCGGCTTTCGTGAGTTTAGCCCGCTCTAACTGTTGAGCGGGACTCTCGACGGGAGGGCCCGATGCTTTTCCCCTTCCCTTTTGTCTCTCGTCTCTTTTGGCAATAGTCCCAACTGGATCCTACAAATGAGGAAGCCTCACAAACTCCTTAACAGTTGGACGTGCGCTTAACTCAGCCGAGAGGCAGGATTCCTCCCCTTTTTACGTATCCTTTCTAGTCCACCCTCTTCTCCATGGTTTCAGCTCCTGAGAAGGTGCGTTTACCAACATACCTTCCTCAGACGCACCCTTTCCAGATTCAATCTTTGTTGAGGACGCCGACACCATCTCCGAGCCAAAACCTACACCTCCTATTGGACTTTCAAGGACATAGGAAGCTGACCAGAAAGAATCCCAGGCACGCTGAGGCTCAGACATGGCGATCTGGCTACCCCGCGGACCCCGTCCCATGCTTGGAGGAAATCCCATTATGCAGCAGCGTAGCGACTTGGTCATCCGCAGGTGACGGAGGACATCTTCACCAAGATGAATTCACCAGACTGAAATTCCAGAGAGTATAAGCTCGGCATAAGCGTAAGATTTCCCACAGAACTCCCAGAATTTATAGAAAAACAAAGGGGCGACACATAGCATGTCAGTGCAACACTCGTGTCTCGCGACATGGTGTTTAAAGACTCGACGCACCACAGTTTTTCGACGGATGCAATCCAGAGCATGTAAACGTCGTCGATCGAAGTTACAGAGAACGTCCGGTACGACCGTTCCGATCTTTCTCCAGACCCCGTTATTCAACGAATGATGTTTTACACGCTTGATAATACAGATTCTGGGGGCATTTAACGACTTTCCTTTTACGGTGTTCGACCTTTTGGGAGTATACACGCGTACGCTCGCCTTCGACGTCTCTTTTCAGCTCCAAAGGTCAAATAATTACTATGACGATTTTAAAAAAACGCTCATGGATGTCGTACTTGATTTTCCATTCCATGATATACTGACATAATTCATTTAACCAAAAGGAATGACGGCTTCGACTAGGTCATCACAGGTCACATGAAGGAGTGACTGAGATCACATAAGTATTAAATGACTGAGACTAGCGGGCTACATAAGTATGTATTAGTCTTTTCGTTTTGTTTATGTCCTATCACAGGTTTCTTAAATCGCTAAACTTCCTCTATCTTGATTTACAGGTAATAATTTCCCTCGATTACTGAACAGAGCTCATCCCGTGGCCTCGCCAAAGGACTCGTAAGGAACACCAAAGCTGGATCATCGGCGCAACAAGGGATTATGAGCTCCTCGAATACGGTGCCCCCGATAAGTTTATCTACTCGAGCGAGGTGGTCAAGTTTTACGTCGAACAAGACTCACTATGGATCGAAGAATGAGCGAAGATAGCCGATGCGAAAACAGGACAAGTGCAACAATTCGCTGAACACCCGATCAGAGCTCGAACCATGTTGCAACTACTAAACGCCAGTTTGGTAAAGTATCGAATGCATGTAGTAGATATCAAAGGAGTATATGCATCCCCAATGGAACAACACAGGTTGCCATGGGCCCAAACCTGTGAAGATATGTTTATCAGCTGGTCTGAATATGAGGAAAGTCATCAGTTTCGAGAAATATCCCTGATGAATTGTTAAAGAAACTGTTGGATGACCGCGCCATGTGGTGATTTTTTGTTGGTTCAAACTGTATTTAGCCGTTAATTTCGGTTGAATTTTATATTATAAATAGAGACATCGACCGGTTAGTCAAAGGTCGATGGTTACTGTAAGAACTATTTCTTTTTGGTTGTTGATAATTATTTTGAGACTGCTATGAATTGAGAAGTCCTTCTAGACCAAAGACAAGTTATTTTCATAAGATGTATGTGATTGGAGTTGGAGAAGAATTACTTCCTCTCTTGTTCCATGAATGATGGAGTAAATGAGTAAAAGCAATTAATTATGTTGTCAAGTTATTTAGTGCAATGTTTTGATGTTCTTTGCTTAATGATGAAGATAAATCATTGTGTTGTTATGTGATGAATGTTATGGTAGATGAATTATTTTGCTTACCGTGATCTTGATTACATATGTGTTTTCTTTCTGTTAATTAGTTTTTTCTTAGAAAGTAATTCGATGTTCATTTGGTTAATGTATTAGTACTAGGCCCTTTGGCATAGAATCACTGCCTGCATGTTTGAGCAGCGGGTTATCGCAAGCTCAGCCTCTTCCTAGTAGTTGAAACTCAATCCTATTGCTTGTCAAGTTGGCTTATGCTAGCTTGCATCTCTCAAACTAGTCCCACTCAAGAGAAAATACAGAAAAGAATAGTCCTGCTTGAAGGGAGAGCCTTGACAAGAAACACAAAGCCCATTGATAAATTGGCTGGATCGCAAGATCTAGAGAACCATTCCATCTCAAACACTACAGAGTCTAATAGGGCCTCGGTGGTGAGATTGGTTCATGCTGTTGAATCCAGGGATTTAAGACCCATCAACAAAATTGGTGCTAGAAGGAGGGCCTGAGAATGAATGGTTGAATATATAAGTTATATAGCATTTCGAATAGCCTACAGATTCGCAATGATCCACATGCATGGCTAGTCATCCAACATACAACCCATGTTTACTGAGTACTTCCGAAGCAGGTAACTCACCCCAGCCCTAAGAAGAACCTTTTCACCCTGAAATACCTTACGCCCTCCCTCACGAGGAAGTGAATCAATTCAGGAGTATCACCAGAGCCTATGCCCGACAAATCGATGTGTTGTCCTTAACTCCCATCCTCCCTCAGAGAAAACAACAAAGCAGACCGGTGGTTAGCACTCCCGACGAAGTTTTCGTACACTCTGTCGAAGACTTAATAGATTTTGTGATCACCGAAATCCAAGAACCTCTTGATCTAATACCCAAGACGCCAGTCGATGACATCCCCGAGCCTGACGAGTTTTTGGAAGAAGAAGCACTTGACTCCGACTTCGAAGATATGGAAGGGAACAATGGTCGTGAGGAGGATAGAGAAGTTCCACTTCAAGACAACCAACCTTGGTTGGTCGGAGGCACCGTGGCCGTCCCTGGACGAGTACATAATCTTCCCCGGCACCCGGAAAATATGCTCCCCAAGTATGATCCTGAAAATTCATGTTTACCCGAGGATCATATCAAGAAATTCATACTTGCGATCAGGATTATGAACGTTCAACATGAAGACGTAGTTTGCAGACTTTTTCCCTACACATTTGAAAATTCAATGTCCACGTGGTATTTTAGTTTGTCGGTGGGATATGTAACCAGTTGGACTAAGTTCCAAAAGGATTTTCTAGATAAGTTTGTTGAAGAGACTACTACAGGAGCCCTGATGGTTGAGTTGTTCGAAGCCACCATGACCCCAAAAGAGGGGGTCAAAGATTTCAATCAAAGATTCACGACCATCTTAAACAAATTCCAACCCGTGGCGAAACCAACTCAAGAGTTGCAAATCGAGGTTTATGCCAACGCGCTCCCGACCTCTATTTCCATGTTCGTAAAAAGAGTCGCCAAGCAAACCCTTGAGGAGAATTTTGAAGAGGCCAAGATGATAGAATTCCAGATGAAAGGATGTAAAGAAGGCCAAGCCTCTCTAGTGAGAAAAGAAATCCAACCCCCTCTTAGGAGTGGACTCCTTTTGACTAGACCGTCGGGAAGACCGGCTGAACAAATTCTTGACAAAGGTAATGGAGATATAGAAGACCTACAACGCATGGTCAAGAAACTATCAAATGAGATTATAGACATGAAAAGAAGCACAGGGGAGGGAAACCAAGGCCAAAATCCCTATAAGCCTTTCTTTAAAAGAAACCAACCTTTCAAAGCAATTGAACCTCCCCCAACAACCTAAACATTGACCTAGGGAATGTTGCATCTGATTCTTTCTGTACCTATCACCAAGAGAACCACTCTGAAAGAGAATGCCCTCAATGGGTCCACGCCATGAATTTAATGGCTAATCATTTTCTGGACGAAGTCTCACTGACCGAATAGTCAAGCAGTTCGGCCATGAATATTGTCGATCAGGAAGAAGCTGACCCACCATGAGACACAACCATGTTGATATGGGATCTCGACGTGATCACGTCTTCGAATGATTTTTTTGAGTCTTGAGAACAACCCGCGAAAGTTTCGGTAGTACAGACGCGTAGTAAAGGTCAACCCGGATTGAAAAATACCGACACCACTCGGGCCTCACAAAGTAAGTTAATCCTCGATCACCCGAAAATACCTTTCGCAACTGGTGAAAAGCCTATAAGCATCCATAGCAAGGAATTTCCCAAACTGGATTACAACGTAGTCAAAGATTTGAAAAAGTTGAAGGCTAATATATCAGTTATGGATATATGTAGGATTCCTTAGCAGAAAGACTTTCTGTTGCAAGCTCTGAGCTCGGTAGAAGACCCGACTACAAGCAACGGTCAGAAGAAGGATCTATCCTCAACAGATTTGGCAAGTAAGCCAACCATAATTACCTACTCAGAAGGTAGGAAGGAGAGGCCTTTTGTACCACCTTTCCTTTTAACGTTCGAAGTTTTTAACATGAATCTTCACAATTGTTTGGTAGATTTTGGGGCGTCCTCTAATGTAATGCCCTAGTCCGTTTGTAATAAACTGGGTGTTGTCATCTCAAAAGTGATAAGCAAGTCATACAACTGGATAGAACCCAAGTCAAGGTTATGGGAGAACTCTAAGATGTAATGATCAAGATAGCGACACATCCTAATTTCGTGCAAATAATTGACATCATTGTAGTATATATCCCAGAGGCATATGGAATATTGTTGAGTCATGACTGGTCTGAGAAGCTGAATGGATATTTTAGTATGGACTGGGCACACCTTTGGTTACCACTAAAATTATACAAGAACATGATCAAAATCGACAAAGAAAGATATCTGAAGAATACAATCACCGACCTAGAAACCCCAAATGAACCTGCGCCTACCGATTTCCCGGTATTGGGCAATTACTCCTGTGATTCCCACTTCGGGGACTTTGCTCCTCTCCTGCCCGTTGTCCCTCTTACCCAAAACTTTGAAATAATCTTTCAACAGGAACCGCCAACGCCGATAGGGAACGCTCTCTTATGCCAAAGTCCTGCGATTGGGTTTACGGGGCAAGAGATCGGTAAGCAAGAAATCGGTATAGAATGAAGAAAGGGTGATTGCCTTTCACAGATTTGGACCCTCTGCTTTGATGGATCCAAATCATAAGAAGGGTCAGGAACATGGTGTATCCTTATCAATCCTAAAGGACGACGTTATTTCCTATCCTGTAGGCTAGAATTCGAATGTACCAACAACACTGCCGAGTATGAAGCTCTAGTACAAGGATTGAAGAAAGCCATAGATGTGGGTGTCAAGGAATTGAAGGTTTTCGACGATTGTGAGATTATTATTAGGCAAGTGAGGAACACTATACATTGCAATTCACCTCATCTTGAGAATTACCAACAGGAGGTGCATTGGCTAATATAACGCTTTGACGCTTTCAATATTACCGCGATACCTAGAGCAAAGAACACTCTTGCCAACTCATTAGCCACTGCTGCTTCCAGACTGTCACCTTTAGAAGATTATGAAGCTTCCTGGTTCACTGCAGAGCTGCTCTACAAACCGTCGGTGCCGAACAACATTTCTAATTGGAAAGTCTTTGAAGGTGACGAGCAAATCATAAACTTCTTGGCCAACCAAGACAACTTCAAAGATCTATTCATAGACGACGAAGAGTTCCAAGAGCAAACAACTGAGACTAATCCCTAAACAAGACAAGATCTCAGAAAATTGAAGGCTCACACAATCCCAAATGGGATAGCTAATCTAAAGAGTATGTTTTATCTAAAGGATCATTTTAAAGGACCCAAAAATGCGAAGACTGGTAGCTCCTGCCCCTTCCACGAAACTGTGAATCTCGGGACTCCAGAGGCCTCGAAGAATGTTAATCTCGACAAAACTATATCTAAGGGAGAGAGTAAGGCCCACCTCAAATTATTCAGGCAATACCAAGATGTTTTTGTGTGGTCCTATAAGGATTTGAAAATGTACGACACCCGTATTATTTAACACACCATCCCGTTGAAACTCGAAATGAAACCTTTCCAGCAAAAGATCTGAAAGTATCACCCATCCCTGGAACCCCTCATGTATCAGGAACTGAGGAAACTTTTACATGCGAAGATAATTTTTCAGGTTAGACATTCCGCCTAGGTAGAAAATCTTGTCCCAGTAAGGAAAAAGTCGGGAGAGATCTGACTATGCGTAGATTTTCGAAACCTCAATAGAGCTTCAGAGAAGGAAAATTATCCGGTCCCGCCCATGGAGCAACTCCTGTAGACCGTGTCGGGCTCAAAGATTTTCTCTCTACTTGACGGTTTCTCAGGATATAATCAAGTATTGGTTTCAGAGGAAGACCGTTTAAAAACCACCTTCCAAACCAAATGGGGAACCTTCGCTTATAAACACATGTCTTTCGGGTTAATCAATGCAGGAGCAACCTTCCAAAGGGCCATGGACGTTTCATTTTGGGGACTTATCAATAAGTGTGTAGTGGTGTATTTAGATGACGTAACATTTTATTCAAAGAATAGAGAAGAGCACATCCAACACTTAACCCAGATTTTTGAGAGATGCAGGAAGTATGGTATATCGCTAAATCCTAAGAAAAATATTTTCGGTGTCGAGGAAGGTAAGTTGTTAGGTCATATTATATCTCGAGTAGGGATTCACATAGATTCGGAAAGGATTAAGGCCATAGCCCAACTCCCGCTACCCCATAACAAGAAATCTATGCAGTCCTTTTTCGGGCAAATCAATTTTGTGAGGAAATTCACTCTCGATTTCGCCGAAATTATCAAACCTTTACAAAAGATGATCCAAGGATGCCGCATTTAAGTGGGATGATGAGAGAAAAAATGCTTTTAACGATATCAAAGCCACCATAACCCGGACTCCGATGTTGTGAAGTTGCAATTTTAGTAGAGACTTTTCCCTTTATACTTTTGCCTCCGACCAATCGCTAGCGGCGGTTTTAACCCAAAAGGACGATAACAACAATGAAGCCCCAGTGTCCTTTATGAGTACTAATCTTCAAGGAGCCAAGATCAATTATCCTGCCATAGACAAACAGGCCTACACGGTCTATAAGGCAGTAAAACATTTCAGGTCCTACATTCTCAAGAATCACACTAAGGTAATTGTACCACACCCCGCGGTTCGATCCCTGTTTACCCAACAAGAAATGGGGGAAAGAAGGGGGAACTGGATGACAATAGTCTAGGAATTTGATCTAGATATAAAACTTGCCAAGCTAGTAAGAGGACAAGGTTTGTGTAAGCTTGTATCCGAAGCACGGGATCAAGCAAATGAAGATCCCGGGTGGGGAAACAAGATGAGGCTATGGTGCAATGAAGTAGCATACATATCCCCAAGACAAGACTCTTGGTACAAGGATTTAGCTTATCTTTTACATCACAGAGCTTGTCCCGAGAACCTCAACCCTAGGGAAAGGAGAGCCCTGAGATTGAAATTTGCACAGTATCGCCTTATAAATTTGGTGCTCTTCCAGATCAATTATGATGGGGTACTATTGAGATGTCTCGAACGAGAAGACGCTGACAAGGTGTTGAAGGAACTCCATGATGGCCCCGTCGGAGGACACCTTGCAGGGAACACTACCGCCCATAAGATTCTAAGAGCCGGCTATTACTGGCCCATCTTGTTTAAAGATGATCATACTCACGCTAGGAATTATAAGACTTATCAAATAAGTGTCTGAAAAGAGAAAAGGGCAACAATCCCACTTCAGCCCATGACCGTCTACATGCCTTTTGAGCAGTGGGGGTTGGATATCATAGGATAAATTACTCCTAGTTCTTCAAAACTCCACAAGTACATTCTTACTGCTACTGACTATTTCATGAGATGGGTAGAGGCCATTCCTCTGACTCATGTAAACGAGAAGGTAGTAATCCAATTTATAAAACAACATATGATCACAAGGTTTGGTGTCTCCTCTGTTCTGGTCCTTGATAATGCAGCTTACTTTTCTTCTACCTTGTTAATAGAGTTTGCTCTGGACAAAGGGATCATGATCAAGTATTCTGCAAATTACTACCCTCAGGGAAACGGTGTGGTGGAGTCAACTAATAAGAACCTGGTAAGAATTTTGAAGAAGACGGTTACAGATAACCAAAGAAATTGGCACAACCAACTCCATAATGCTCTATGGGTCGATAGAGTCACGCCCAAGGAAACTGTCAGGAATTCCCCATACTTTCTGGTCTACGGACAAGAAGCCATTCTCCCAAACGAGCTTTATCTACCATCTCTCCAATTGGCCCAAGACTCCAATGAGGAACCCTCATCGGCCATGCAACAAAGAATCAATACTCTGCTCATGCTGGAAGAACAGAGAGAAAAGGCTAGGTCTAAATTCCTAGCTCATCAATAGATAGTGAAACGATGGTTTGATAAGTATAAGGCTAAAGAAAAAAACTTTCAGGTAGGAGGCTTAGTGCTAAAGTGGGACAAAGCAAACGAACCGAAGAAAAAACATTTTAACTTTCAAAGCCTATGGCTTGGACCTTTCCAGGTGGCCGAGAGAATCGGGGTAGGTACCTATCGATTGCAGAATCTGAGAGGGGAACCTGATACCCTCCTAGTGAATGGCCAAGCCCTAAAACAATACTTTCATTAAAAAAAAAAAAATTGTAATATATATAGGCATGAATAAGTGTGTGTCCGTTATGAACCAGAGATTTTTGCATTCGCCCAGTGAATCGCCATTTGTTGAGCACTGAACACACTCTAAAAAGGTCTATGACTTTTCTTTTTTGGGTACCACTCAATCTTTTGCATCTACTGTCTTCACTTCAGTTATGAAACTGATACCTTCACTTAAGCTTATACGTTTCCTGATTGAATTAATTAAAGTTTACTTGAACTTGTAACGAAGATTCATCTTAACCATAAATATGACTTGACAACCACTCAAGGAATCGACGACCCAAAAGTTTCCCCAATGCGCTTCAAAGGTTCAGCATCGGTAAAATTTGTAAGATGGTGAAAATTGTCTGGAAAGTCAAAGTAGCCGAGTGTCGATTTTCAGCGGTATCGGCTGACGAAAGTGTTTATTTCCTATGAGTAAGCCTCGCGAAAGATTTCACCGAAGGCCGATTCATTCGGTTTCGACAAAAAGACGTAATAGTAAGTGCTGTGCAAAGGGAAGAGTGACATCATCGACCTCCGACCCCCGATACATTGACGTAAGTGTGGTCCCAAGTAAGATACTTACGTACCAACAAATGCCTTTTATAATTAATTATTTTTAATGATCCAGGGTTTATAACGCCACGTAAGCATCAACCGATATCGAAAATTTCACAAAAGGAAACTTATCAACAAAATCACAGTACAACAATGACGATTGCAAGATCTAATAATTTGTGATAAGAAAACACTGATTAATTTTCTATAAGAAAGCATAATACATTCAAAATACTTCCGATATTTAGTATTGAGGGCTCCCGTAAAGTTCGGATCACATGCAACTAAGCCACACCACGATAAATCGGCCCGGTAGCAGTAAAACCAAGAATACCTTTACAACAAAAGAACAAAAAAGGAAAATTTGTCCAAAGCAACACTCAGGAGAATGTAAGGCACAAGATCACCCATTATGCCTCTCCCACACGTGAACCTTTCCCCAGGTCACTACTCATGCCTGATACTGTGTTCTTTTCTTCCGCCGTACGTTGCACCTCGCATAGCTGCACAATTGTATCCTGTGCTTCCCGAAGTCGTCTCTGAAGCCAAACCGTGTTTCCTGCGCGACCTTGCAACGACGATATCTCTTGGTCTTTTGTCGCCAACTGATGCTGCAACTCTCTATTTTCTAGGTAGAGTTCGGCTATCGCAAGTTTAGCCCGCTCTAACTGTTGAGCGAGACTCTCGACTGGAGGGCCCGGTGCTTTTTCCCTTCCCTTTCATCTCTCGTCTCCTCTGTCGATAGTCCCAACTATCTCCGATAAATGAGGAAGCCTCACAAACTCCTCAACATCTGGACGTGCGCTTAACTGAGCCGAGAGGCAGGATTCCTCCCCTTTTGTCGTATCCTTTCTAGGCGTCCCTCTTCTCCGTGGTTTCGGCTCCTAAGAAGGCGCGTTTACCAGGATACCTTCCTCAAACACACCCTTTTCAGCTTCAATCTATATTGAGGACGCTGACACCATCTGCAATCCAAAACCTGCACCTCCTATTGGATTTTCAAGGACATGGGAAGCTGACCAGAAAGAATCCCAGACACGCTGGGGTTCAGACCTGGCGCTTCGGATACCCTGCGGACCTCTTCCCATGTTTGGAGGAGATCCCATTACGCAACAGTGTAGCGACTCGGTCGTCTGCAGGTGACGGAGGATGTCTACGCAGGACTTCACCAAGATGAATTCGCCAGACTGAAATTCCAGAGAGTATAAGCTCGACATAAGCATAAGATTTCCCACAAAACTCCCAGAATTTATAGAAAAACAAAGGGGCGAAACATAGCATGCCAATGCAACACTCGCACCTCGTGACATGGTGTTTAAAGACTCGACGCACCACAACTGTTTGACGGATGCAATCCAGAGCATGTAAACGCCACCGATCGAAGTTACAGAGAACGTCTAGTACGACCCTTCCGATCTTTCTCCAGACCTTTGTTATTCAACGAATGATGTTTTACACGCTTGATAATACAGATTCTGGGGGCATTTAACGGATTTCCTTTTATTGTGTTCGACATTTTGGGAGTGTACACATGCACACTCGCCTTCGACGTATCCTTTCAGCCCCAAAGGTCAAATAATTGCTATGACGATTTAAAAAAAACGCTCATAGATGTCGTACTTGATTTGCCATTCCATGATATATTGACATAATTCATTTAACCAAAAGGAACAATGGCTTTGGCTAGGTCATCACAGGTCATACGAAGGAGCGACTGAGATCACATAAGTATTAAATGACTGAGACTAGCGGGCTACACAGGTACGTATTAGTCTTTTCGGTTTGTTTATGTCCTATCACAGGCTGCTTAAATCATTAAACTTCCTCTATCTTGATTTACAGGTAAGAATCTCCCCAAATTACCGAACATAGCTCATCCTGTGGCCTCGCCAAAGGACTTGTAAGGAACACTGAAGCTAGATCATTGGCGCAACAGGGGATTCTGAGCTCCCTGAATACGACACCCTCGATAAGTTTATCGACTCGAGCGAGGTGGTCAAGTTGTACGCCGAACAAGACTCGCTATGAACCGAAGAATGTGTGAAGATAGCTGATGCGAAGACAGGACAAGTGCAAGAATTCGCGGAACACCCGATCAGAGCTCGAACCATGTTGCAACTACTAAACATCAGTTTGGTAAAGTAGTGAATGCATGCAATAGATATCAAAGGAGTATATGCAGCCCCAATGGAACAACACGGATTCCCATGGGCCCAAACCTGTGAAGATCTGCTTATCGGCTGGTCTGAATATGAAGAAAGTCATCAGTTTCGAGAAATATCCTAGATGAATTGTTAAAGAAACTGTTGGATGACCGCACCACGTGGTGATTTTTTGTTGGTTCAAACTGTATTTAGTCATTAATTTCGGTTGAATTTTATATTATAAATAGAGACATCGACCAGTTAGTCAAAGGTCGATGGTTACTGTAAGAACTATTTCTTTTTGGTTGTTGATAATTATTTTGAGACTGCTATGAATTGAGAAGTCCTTCTGGACCATAGACAAGCTATTTTCATAATATGTATGTGATTGGAGTTGGAGAAGAATTACTTCCTATCTTGTTCCATGAATGATGCAGTAAATGAGTAAGAGCAATTAATTATGTTGTCAAGTTATCTGGTGCAATGTTTTGATGTTCTTTGCTTAATGATGAAGATAAATCATTGTGTTGTTATGTGATGAATGTTATGGTAGATGAATTATTTTGCTTACCGTGATCTTGATTACATATGTGTTTTCTTTCTGTTAATTATTTTTTTCTCAGACAATAATTCGATGTTCATTTGGTTAATGTATTAGTACTAGGCCCTTTGGCATAGAATCACTGCCTGCATGTTTGAGCAGTAGGTTATCCCAAGCTCAGCCTCTTCCCAGTAGTTGAAACTCGATCCTATTACTCGTCAAGTTGGCTTATGTTGGCTTGCATCTCTCAAACTAGTCCCACTCAAGAGAAAATACTGAAAAGAACAGTCCTACTTGAAGGGAGAGCCTTCACAAGAAAACACAAAGACCATCGATAAATTGGTCGTATCGCAAGATCTGGAGAACCATTCTATCTCAAATGCTACAGAGTCTAATTGGGCTCGGTGGTAGGTTTGGTTCCTGTTGTTCCATCAAGGTATTTAAGACCCATCAACAGAACCCAACACCTGAGTAATCGCCTTAGTTGTGTCGTGTTTCAGTGTGAGCTGTTGTCGCTTGCGGTGCCATGCCCATCTGTTGTTGCTATTGTCATCCCTGTGCAAATGAGTGTTGAACCGTTGTTGTTGTCCTCACCTGGCTAGAGCTGAGTCGAGGAGTGTGCTGAAGAAGTGGGTTGTCAGGCCCGTGGTATAAGAGGCAGGTTGTCAGGCCCGTTTGAATCTCTCTCCAGGTGATAGAGTTTACTGGGAAGTGGTTTTCTCCTAGAGAGGGTCCAACACCAACTACAGAGCTCTGAGAATTCCTGATCTGGCCTGTTGCCGAGACCCAGAGAGGGAGGTGAAGCACCAATGGACTGTGTTGTTGAAGGTGTATACTCCCGGGTGGAACAAGCATGTGGGGAATGAGAGTCTGTGAGTAGTGGGCGTAAGAAGGCTCCTGGAGAGAATCCTTTCGGTTTCTTTGTGCAGTTTCCTGTAACCTCAGTGTAGTCTGGGATTCCCTTGCCCTGGGTGGAGCTTAGTCCCAGCTCAGGGGTGACCCACTGCTGAGCATCATGAACAACGTTGTCTACGGCTGGGAGGTTCATGGAAGGTTTGCACGTAGTTGGTGGTCTTCTAATAAAAGACAAGTACCACTTTTATGTTTATTTACATGCTATGTAATGGAACATATGTTGTAATTGATGAGGATTGCATGTATATGTTGTATATGATGCATGTGTAGGCTTACTGTTATTTCCGCATTATTATGTTATATATATGTAGAATAATCATTCTATGTTTATATGGATGTTTATGTTTTTCTACAAGTATCTCTGTGTGGCATAGCCCAATAGTTTAAGGTTGAAGCTGTCACAGATCATAATAGAGCAGTAGAGCTGTAGGAGTAATGGCATTGCCTAGGCCTGTTGATGGCTGGGTATGTTACAATATGGTATCAGAGCATGGTTACAACACTTATCCCGGATGGGCCATGTTAGTAGAAAATTAAGCAAAAGTTTCAAAAGAATTGTTGTCGAAGTAGACAAAATTCGAGTTCAGAGCCAAGGTTTTAACGTTGAACCTGGATGGGCTAGATAAGTGGTCTTTGGAGCCAAAGTTTCAGGTGGAAATTGTGTTAAGAGGAACCAATTTCGAACCTCAGAACATTCCTGAGTGCCAAGAGGTTACCTTGGCCATGTTAAGAAGCTCAGGAGGAGTAATGGTATCGTAAAACCACGACAAAAGTGGTGTTGGACCGCAGAGTAATGTCTGAATTGGTGAAGTAACGAATAAGTTTCAATTGTTTCTCTTCTTTGAGTTTTCGAGTGCAAGGAATTCACATTGTCTGCAAGGAGTGCGTTGATAGAGGTAAGTTAACCCCAGAGAAGCTCAGGAGAGATACCGTTGAACCTTCATCAGCAGAAGTGCAAAGAGTGCGAAGGAAAAACTCTGTGTTGAGTTCAGAGAGAGATAGAGTTACTGAGAACTCTGCCAGGAGGGAATCGAGTGAGTGCAAGTGTGCACAGAGAGAAATCTTTGTCGAGTTTAGGGAGAAGAGTATTAGAGGAAGATACTCATAGAGATGTTGAACACTTTGTAGAAAACACTCAGTAAGGTGTGCTTTGAGCAAAAGGTTGCCAGGAGGGCACAAAGTTTTCCTTTGAAAGGAAATAGAAGGGCCGAGACCCTTAGGAGACTGAGTAAATCGAAAAGCTCAGAAGAGATAATGCAAGGAGTGCGTGGGAGATAGACTCATTCTAATTCCTAAAGCTCATAAGAGATAATGCTTATGTGAGCGAAGACGAGACCTAATAGACGAACTTGAAGGAGGAGCAAAGGTCGAAGCCTTTGAATACTTCGAAAATCTTCTAAGTCGGAAGAGATATGAATTGTTGGAGGTAAATCTCAGTCATACCTTTAGAAGCATCGTCAAGATCATGAGATTGACGGTCACCTCACATTGCGAGGATAGAAGGTGCTCGAGATTTACGAAGTTGAGGGCTGGCCGCAATCCAAACCACAGTTTTGGAGAAAGGACGCGTGTAGGCTCAAGGTGAATTGCAGAACGAAAAGTAGTTTGGTCTCAAACCACCTTTGAGTGTGCCCACCATTGCATGTTTACGTGAGGTCACTGCCCAAGGTCACCTCTAAGGAGGAGCCAAGGAAAAGGAGAGAGTGGACTTGCTAAAGTCCCGAAGTGATTTGGGACCATCCATCGTCTAGAAGGACGTGTGGGGGAAATCCATCACTTTAGGGTGAACGCGCTCCTGGAGGAATGAGCGCATAGAAGTTTGAAACTTCTGAAACACAAAGAGCCGAAGTAAGTTTCAACTACCCGATTCAAGCAGACATGTGGCAGAAATCCGAACACTTTGAAGGAAGGAGAAAGTTGAGGTTTGAGAACTCCGAAGACCCGAAGTAAACGTCAATCGTCGGATCCAGAGGATAGGTGGCTTAAGTTTGTGGACTCTGGGTAAAGACCTGAAGTAGGTCCTGACCGTTGATCGCCAGGAGAAGTACATGTTGATAAATCGACGTCTCCAGGTGAATTGTACTGGGGTCTCAGTTGAGAATTGAGACTGTCGAACCTCGAAGTTCCAAAGTGAATGAGAGCTGCTGATGTGAATGTGGACATGCAATGCGAGATCTAGAACTTCGGAGGAAAGCGGAAGGGGAAAAGTCCGAAGTCCTGAAAAAGATTTCGATCATTGATCGAGGAGGAAGCTGAAGGACCGTTGATCTGGTTGAGGAGACTAAAGTCCCGAAGTGGGAGAAGAGTCATCGATTAGGAGGACATGTGACAAATGATCTGCCATTTCAGAGAGATCACTCTAGAATAAATGAGGGTTTGAGAACTGAAACTCCCAAAGGCCGGATTCACGGAGGAAATCATGGCTGCACATCTGTAGTGACAGGTGTCAACAGATCTTCCACTTCAGAAGATAGCTATTGAGGAGGAAGCGAGAGTTGAGAGTTGAAACTCCCGAAGACCAAAAAGCTGGAATCAATCGTAGTCGTTGGTTTGGAAGAGAGCTACGTGCCGATAAATCATGGAGGTCTGGGAAGGTGCGTGAAAGATAGGAAAGGAGGATAGATAGAAGCTGTTGATCACAGATCATCGTCGAAAGTGAGAGATCGACGGACAAGCTGGATTGCGGGGCCAGAACTTGCTCAGATGTTAAAAATCTAAGAGCGGGCCACAATTTTTACCACAGTTTTAACAAAGTGATGCGTGGCAGCTGGAGGTGAATCGCAGGGCGAAAAGCGGGTTGGTCTAAAACCGCTCTTGCCCACACCGGCAATCGCATTTTTTTTTGTAAGGTCACATCCCAGGGCCATATGAAGGAAGGGGCTAATGAAAAAGGAGTTTGCGCCTAAAACTTGATGTTTCAGAAGTGTGCAAACAGAGGTCGCGAGTAACATAGGACCTGCGCCATAGGAAAAAAAAGGGGGCCAATGTATAATTGTTTTGGGTTCAATAAAGAGCCTGAAGGGTTGATCTAACTTAGAAGGAAGAAAGATCCTAGACCCGAAGGTCGTGTAGCCCCGAGGAGATCAGGGGGGGTCTGCATCAATATGGATGTGCAATTTTGGATATGTACATGCTTGGATATGTATATAACATGCTGGTGAACTTAGAATAGTCTGTTATTATGAAATAATGTTTGAGTATGACTAAAGGATGGATTATGTATTATGTGGATGTTGTTGTTGTGTATAATTTCCATTGAGGTGAAGACCCATGAGGATGGCAGAAATAGTGATCAAAATGATGAAGGGAGAAACTATTAGCTTCTACTGCTATCAGACTTTTAGGTAGTATAAAATTTACTAATGGCAGTCATGCAGGTATGAGTTGTATTACTCTTTTTGCATAATTGCTGAAAGGAAATTTAGGTAAGAATTTCCTCAGCCAGAGTTATTTTATAAAATCACATGATTATATTATTGAATGCATACCACTAGATGTGGTAAAGGCTGGAGGCCTGTATTAATTCAAATATTTTTAGCTTTTGAATGCACACACTGACACAGTAGAATGTCATGTTAATTTGGTTATGGGGTAGTCACCAAAGAATTAAAAGATAAGAACTTGTTATAAGAATGAATGCCAGTAAGCTAATCATGTATGAGACCGAGACATGGTTGTATATGGAAAGGTACGAATATGGAAAGGTTATGAGCCACACAGGTACTAAAAGCTTCCTACCTTTAAATAAAACTGGGACTGCAACCTTTTTGCTAACACTAATGAACACCACAAAATTATATTTTTGGTGTAGTGTTCAGTTCGAAAAGGAAGGCATCCAATTAATTGGGAAGACAATAGGAAGTGTGTGGAGAATGTGTCAACACATTGGCCAGAATTCCAACTCAGGGATGGTGAGATACATGACTGAGATAAAGAGCATTATGTAAATCAATACAAGGGTGCACTGAATAAATGGGCATTGAGAGTTGTACTCATGTCTAGTAAGGGGCAGAGTTGCACTCATACACGATGGAATTGTATACTTAAATGCACTTTGTTGAATGCATTTTGTGAGTGCATGTATATATGTTTTTGGCATGGAAATAATTATACTAATGGCTAAAATATTGCTAACTCATGAAGTTGAGAACATTTCAGGAACTGTTAAACATTGCAATAGGAATGTTGCAAGCCAGGTAGTCACAAGAATAAAGACTACATACAATTTTATGTTTAGAAAATTGAAATAATAAACTTACTGTTATTAATTATGAACAAGCATATGCATAGAATGACGAGTCATTCTATTTGGTCAAGTTGTTTGGTAATTGTGATTGAATTTCTAGGTGCAACCAATTCTAAGATCATTGCATAAGGTGTTGTACATGTTGAATTATGATGTACATAAAATACTGACAATTTATTGGCTGTATGCAAGAGGAAGCATTACAGGAAAAATGGTATGCAGTTTGGTGCCTGTGGAAAACCACAAGGATGGCTGCATTCATAATATGACAACAACCAAGATGAATTATGAAATGGAATTTCCTGTTTTGGGGAAAAAGTTGAATTCCTTTTTGAACTAAGTTGGAGTTCCTAAATGAATTCTTTTATGTTTTCTCATGATAACTACATGTGGGTGATGCAGATGAGATGATGTTGATTACGAAGAGTAGCTCGAGAAGATGCTGATTGAAAATCTCTAAGGGCATTTGGAACTTTGGGAGCCACGGTGCTATGAGACTTCCTGAGCCAACCTATTGCTGAAGCCCAAGGAAAGGGAGGTGTAGCAGCCGATGGACTGCATGATAGTGAAGGTGTACACTCCTAGGGTGGGACATGCATGTGGGGAATGAGAGACCGTTGATTGGAGTGCTGCTGAGGTTTGGTACCTTGGCCTAGACCATGTGGATATGGATTGTGGACTATGGCTATCTTGGGAAGCCATTGCCCCGATGGAGTCATAACCTTGCTTAGGGGTGGAAGGTCTTCTCAAATAAAAAGATAAGTACAATTCTCTAATTATTGTATGTTGTGTATGTTGTATACATGTTATAATATTATTAGAATTGTCTGTATATACATACACACACACACACACACACACACACACACACACACACACACACACATATATATATTGCATTACATGCAT
>SNQJ01S0000307.1:646816-661680 GCA_010110895.2 Picea sitchensis
ATATATATATAGGAGCCAGCGGCATCCAAAACCCTAACCCAATGACCTGGATTAGTCAACAACCCTAAGTCCTTAACCAAAAATAGAAAACCATCGACAAAAAACCACCTAAATATGTGACACAACTACTCGTGCAAAGAATAAAACACATACCTAACATCTCCAACTCTTTATTCAAGCACCTCAGGATCAAGCCAGTGAACTTGGGCAGACAGCTCCAGACAACCCACCTACCATGGATTCGCACCGGGGGTCCATACCCCACTTGGGTAAGCTCTCTATTCCTCTCCCTACCAAAAAATTTCTCATAAATTAATTGACTCTATTTGAAAAGGATTTGTCAGGTTCTTTAAAAACCTCTCTTTCTCCATTGGGATGTTGGATCTGTCTTTTCTCCCAGTGTCGAGACCATCATTGGCCCATTGCTCTCTTTCTTGTGCCAAACCACTCTTGACATATACGAAGATCATAGACGAGCTTGATTCCTTGTTGGACTCAGAAGAGGAAGTGGTTTCTTATCATCTTAGGAGCAGAGCTATCCCTACTTCGACAACAATGATAAAAAAGATAGAGGGGTTGGGAAGAAACCCTTTACCACTCACAAGAGGCATTGGTCGAGGGAGAAAATTCCATCTCTCAAAAGCACAAAAAATGGCACTTGTTGACATGGCAGCTGGAAATCAACTATCCATTATGGGGGCACTTAGAGCATTGTCAACCCCGGAAGGGGTTACCCCATGAAGATAGCCTTCTTTAATTGAAGGGCTATGGAGAGCCCCTTCAAAAAGTATGCCCGGTGGAGTCCAAACATCCTGACATTATTCTTCTTCAGAAAACTTTTGGGGATGGAAAGGTAGTTGTAACACTACTAGAATCTCTCTTTAAGTAGTGGAATTTTATAGGGATGGACGCCAAAGGTCGATCTGGGGTCTAGCGATTGGGTGGAACTCCAGATCAATTAAAATGAAAAAATCATGGGGTTTCGAGTCTGGATTAGGGGTGGAAGTATGCTCGATAGACTTGGGAATGAAATTCACAGTGATAAATATTTATGGGCCATGTCTTGATCGAGTTCCTTTCTGGGTCTCTCTGCTCAAAAAATATTTCATAAACAATGAAGCCCTCATTTGAGGTGGAGACTTAAATTTCTCCTTGGGAGCAACTGAAGTCTGGGGACCCAAGGCGAGAATTGACCCCTTATATGAATATACTTCCTGCTGAATATAAAGCTTGTATTTTTCACAACACCCTTCAAGAAATTTGTCAGAAGAGTAGTATCTACTGAAATGCTTATTGAAAGCTGCATGAAATTCTTGCAGCGAAGATATGCTGGAAATAGGGAGTGAATGATACCACCACCTTCGAGCATCACCATGTAATGAGTATACTAACACCTTCATGAGTGCATCTTCATGATAGACATTCAATCGATCTATGCACTGATGAAAATCTATGAGATGTTGGGCAGGGTTATCCCCTTCATCTCCACGACATAAAGGCAGAAAATCTGCGCATTCTAAGAAGGAAGGCACATGATTAGGAAAACTAGGAATAACTGAAAAATTGAAAGGTGCAAACCTCCTAGCCAAGATAGCTTCCATGGCTATGACTGTCCCGTATCAGTGAAGTCGCCAACATTATCTTCCTTCATGGAGTGGATTCGAGTGGAGTCGCCAGGTGAATGATACAGTCCTGATTATGTGACCAACCCTTGTTCACCATCAAAAGTTGGATCTGATTAATGCCGTTCTCCTAGGGAAGATTTATCATTCATCTCCGTCCCCGGCAAGGACGCCAACTATGTTATCACTCCAAGAGTCACTCCTATACTGCAAATGAGAGTAAGCTTGGTAACATAGAAATAAAAATGCTTGATTGGTTTTGTGGATTAAGAAGAAGAAAACAAGGAAGGGGAAGGACAGTAAGTTGTTGTAAATCAATGATGGACCATTGGGCTATGGAGTCAAGCAAACACCCTGCTCATTAAATGCAATCAATATGCATATCAGATAAAGGTTTATTGAATAGAGGAAGAAAAATATAACACAAAGAAGAACATCCATAAGGTAGAGATCCTCTCTGCATAAATGAATTCAAGGTACTTGAATTTAAACAGTGACTAGTAGGCAAAATACATCAGATCCTCAGATGCTCAAGAATCCATTAATCAAAGGCAACCATGATCCTCAAGGTGTACAATTCATTCAAGTAAGAAGACAAATTGGGAAAGAAAACAAGAGATACAATATGATAACACATATATCATGAACCTTCAATAACATAAATGTTTACAAAAACAAAAGCCCCTCAGGGTTACAATGATCACAGGCAAAGTGCCTCCTACAACTCTCTCATCTCTCTTGCTCATGAATCCAACCCCTCTCCAAGAGATCTCTCATTCCTTAAATAGAAAATATCATCAAAATAACCTAAGGAGGTCGAATCCCATCTCCTACATTGGATTCTAAGCCTTGGAGATAGGTGGCAACAATCAAAGAGACAAAAATCCAACAAACTATTGATTTTCAGGAATTTGTTGGAAGTCATTAATAAATTGTTTCCACCACATGCATGAGGCCTTTGCTGAAGCTAAATCTTAGGTGTAGGTGTCCCTTGACATCTAACTGATCCTTGAGAAGTCATTTGAACCCTCCTTGACATGTGGCAACCTCCCAACAAGGCGAATATGAAAACCGTGACCGCTACAGAAAATTAGTACGTAGTGCCACTGTGCAGAGTATGCAGCGCCTACTTCTATATCTAATATCTCTCAAACCAAAACACATTTTGAAAAACTGAGAGAGGCTTTTGTTATTTGGAATGTTATGAACAAAAACATCCTCCAGTTTTCAAAAATACCTTCTCAATTGTTCACAATCAAAGTTTTAAGTTAATGACTCAAAACTAGTAAAATAACTATGCACAATTCATTTTCTGCCAGAATATTACACAACGCCTGTAGGTAGCACCACTGTGCTGCGTCTATGTATCGATTTAGGTTGCATTGTAAAAAATGCAGCGCCTTCAATCTTGAACATGTGCAGAGTAATTAATTTCCTTTCATGATATCAAACCCCCTTTACTTAGATGCCTTGGTAGTGCAAAGAGGTAGTGTATTTTACATCATGATATCAAGCATCCACATTCCAAAAATTTAATTGTGTGATCCCATATGTTCATGAGATTATATGTTGATTTACATCTGCAAGGCAATTTGAAAAATGAATTAACTGACCAAGGAACTATACATGGGGCATTTCATAATCTTCAATGATGTCTAGATCTAGATCCCACAAATATGAACAACTTGTGTTGGTTTCTTTGATCAAATCCTGTGAAAACAAACAATTGATGTGCCAAGAATCCAATGAAGCTTGTCTCTGTATTTTTTCTTCTTCGCTCATTATAGAGTAATCTTTAGGTAAATTGATTCATTTTCTTTCCCATGCCTTAAATTCATCAAAAGACCTTTGAGTTTTTTCTATTTCTCGGACTGTATAAGTCAAGCACAAAGAAGTCATGAGTCGGGATAGACATCATACCATAACTAGTCATAAAATCCAACTCATGGAGGTGGGAGGGAGGGACAAAATCATGCAAGGAGGCATCACCACAACCTTGCCCTATCCATCCCAAGACAAGGCCAAAATAATCAGATGAAGGAAGATCTTCATCCTCAACTATAACGTTATCGCTCGAAGATCGAGAAGAAGGGATGAGAAGGAACCTAAGGAAAAGTTTGAGGTTGTCTATGGGAGGAGAAAGGGAAATATACAGGATCAAACCATGCCTAGAGAAAAAAAAATTCCCCCAACCCAAAGTTTGTTGGCCTTGTGTGCAAAATAAAAAATGCTTGTTACAAGCCACGGGTTGAAAACAACTCCATCCAATAGGCAGATGACTATCATGAGAGAAATCCCCAACCATATCTATAGTGGAACATAAGAGTGAAAAAGGAAAAGGGTAGGAAATCTCATCACAAAAATCTTTCTCTAGGTCAATCATGTCGTTTCCCTCACTTAAATTAGAGCACAACAGTGGTTGAAACTCTTCTTCGTAGAATACATCTAAGTGCTCAAAAGAATATGTATCAACCCTCCCAAGATAAGATCGGAAGTCATCATGAAAATACTACGATAAGTCATCCCTAGGTAGTTGGAATAAATTTATAATCGTGGCCTATTCGTGTTTCCAAATACCTGAATTAGTAGCAATCACATATGGTTGTCCCAAGGGAAACAATTGAAGATGACCCTCAATGTCATAAATGGAATCTTCGTTGAGACCAAAACAAATCACACCCATTTGTGTCTCTTGACATGTATAAACTCATCAATATTATCAATCAGACCATCACCTTTATTACAACGTGAAGGGTTTAATGCATCCAAGGGTTCCTATAGCACATCTTTGCTTTCCCATTCATAAAATGCATCAACATCGAAAACTTGGAAATGAGTGAAACTTACCACATTATTTTCTTCTTGTGCAGGAGGAATGGAAGCTTTGACGATTTTATCAAGTAGAGGAGAAAACACCAACGCTTCATCTTCATGAGGATCCTTTTCATGGATTAGGTCTTCAACAAGGTGTGTTTTATCAAAGCATTCTTCTTCGACACATTCACAGGGAAAATCATGTTCTTCTTGGTAATATTCCTCATGATTCATCTCTTCGGGTTCTTGTTCTTCAATCAAGTCTTCGTTGTCTTCAATAGAATCACGAGGTAATCATTTCTCCTCTTCAAGGGGTTAGTAACCCTCTTCATAAGCTTCTTCCTCGGGTTCTTTCCTTGAAGATGTATAATCTTCTTCATACAAGACATGCTCAAGATATGGAGGTTCTTCGCTAATAAATTCTTCATCGCACGCTTGTTTATTTGGAGGGGGAACTTCATCAGGGTTTGCATCTTCTAAATCATCCCATTCTTCTCCCTCCACATTCAATTCCAATATCTTGGATAAAACCCTAGGTTGGTCATACTTCTCTCATATGTTGGTACATACTGTCTTCACTCAGAAATATGCCTTAGCAAGCTCTTCCTCTATTGAAACTTTGAGACATTGTTCATCTTTCTCCAATTTGAGGTGATGTTCTTTTCATATTAATGCACAGAGCTCAATTAGCAAGTATACATCCTTGCATCAATCAACTGGTTGCTTGAATATTTCCTTATCTTCATTGACATTTCTTTAAACCTTTGGGAGAAGTCTTCACATTGTTA
This sequence comes from Picea sitchensis, assembly GCA_010110895.2. Taxonomy (NCBI): domain Eukaryota; kingdom Viridiplantae; phylum Streptophyta; class Pinopsida; order Pinales; family Pinaceae; genus Picea; species Picea sitchensis. Next base: position 652,041 of record SNQJ01S0000307.1, read on the forward strand.
TGGTTCTTCATCCTCAAAAAGTGGAGTAGTTATCAATGTGTTATCTTCATTGTGAGGATGAACACTCCCAATAGAATCTTCTTCTTGAGCACAGTGTGCTTTCCTGAGATCTTCTACGATATCAGAGGAAAACCCTTCCTCCTCAAGAACTAATGTGAGATGTCAAAGAATATCTTCACATGTCTGAAAAATCTGGGTGTCAATACTCAATAAATCTGCTAATGAGATCTATGAGAGAAGATATGTCCTTTGGTCTGTAACAATTCTTAACCCAATTTCGTACTTCCAAGGGCAGGAAATATATAAAAACATTTATTTATATGTCCTCGTGATGTGGTTTTATTTCCCATAGATACTTAAAGAACTCTACAATATGAATGACGACAAAACCCTCAAATTTTGGATAGTCTTCCAACAATCTTGCATCAAAATCAAACTAATTTGGGTATCCAGGAATGTTCTCAATGTCAATAGAAGGATACCATTCCTTAAAAGCCATAAATTCATTACTTAGGAAACAAACAGCTCAAAATGTATTGGTGGAGTCACCAAATGATCTCTTTAGGATAATCAAAGAGAAGGTGAGGGAACTACCCTCAGTGGAGTCGTCGGGTAAACTTGTAAAATAAGGGCTTCAAGAGAATTTTACCAAAGATATGTCGTTGAGGAGAATGACTCAATCCTCCCTAGCAACGCCCCCAAAATGTTATCGCGAGATTTGTACTTATGCAAATCCCAACACAAGACTCTCAAATCTTGTGTAACTATGGAAGAACCTACCATTGTCACCTTAGTAAGAACTTCCCTAATTTTAGTTATGGAAGAGGTCCACCATAAGGGAGGCTTCCCTGGTGACCTCAGGGGATCAAATAGCAAGTATAGTAGCCAAGCCTACCACCCCTTGTCTTGGTCATTGAATGATTGGTCTAGGTCACGAAAAAGAAGAGGATGGAAGATGATTTCAGTACCTGCCCGAAACATGAACACTTTGCAGCATATATATAGCAATTTCCAAGTCAAAGTATGCAAAAAATGACCTCTTAGGACACTAGACAAGACAAGTTGCAATGGTTGTTAAAAATTTGCAATAGTAAACAATTATATGACAACAGTAAATTATTTGTAACAATGACAACAATTAGTGTTCAGAAATGCAACAATTGACTATGAAAACTTAGCACACATCTACTAGAATATTATCCAATTGCTAGATGTTATTTCAAAGTAAGTTAAGCCACCAAAGGATGAGTGTATGCAGCAAATTAAAGTGTTTTCAAATGGTTGTAGAATTTTTTTATAAAAACAACAAGAAATATAGTGATTTTGTCAATGTCAATGTTAGTACAATTAGTAGAGAGCTTGAGAGTTTAGAAGAGAGTGTTTACCAATCAATTCACCATGAGAATAACTTCTTAGATCAATTCATTTTATGGTATGGAGTCTTCTAATTCAATTAAGCTTGAATGTTGGCCTACTTTAAACCAAGAGGTAGGATTCAAACCCTAAGGTGAAAGCACATTTGGGCCTTAGGCTTTGAATTTTGAGGAGAAGGACTTATAGGGTGCAAGCACATTTGGGCCCTAAAAACCATTTCTCCCTTCTTATAGCTTCAACTAGGTCAAGATCAATTATCTAGGGGTAAAATCCCAAAGTGTTAGCACTTTAGGGATTTAGAGTTCTAACCCTAGCAAGGACAATTCACAAATTCTAGATAAGTATCATCTTGTGAGAGAAAGAAACACTTATGTTCCTCTCTTAGAGTTTCAATAACAATATTTCTTGCAACAAAATAACAATTTTTCCATAAACATTAATAACATAAAAATTAATTGCATAAATTCACTTACTTCATCCAAGAAATCAAGAGATTTCACCCTAATACATAAATATCCACCAAAAATCAACAAAACCCATCCATAAGAGACCTTCCAAGCATAGCGCGTGAGAGAGAATAGCTAGTTACCCATATAGGGTGAAAATTTCAGAAGTGTAGTCCCACAAAGGCGAGAACTGATGATCATAAAATGAAAGTGAGGTTTATCCTTTTTATATGAGGCTAACCTAACATATTTATCCACATAATTTGTCAACAACAAAATACAAGTGGGGTCGACCCCTCATTTGACCTTTATAAATACTAAAAGTGCAAAAATAAATCATAATAGCCCACACGTGTAAGACGTCAAGGCTAGGTAAGGTGGCGTCGTGCCTCTAAAGGCTAACATAGGGCCTCCAGAGGCCATGTGGCATCCTTCAAGGTGAAGTATATGTCAAGTGAGGTGTCTCCTCGCCCAAGGTCATGCTAAATCATCTTAGGCACCCATCCATCCATCAAACCCTAGTCATGTCAAACCCTCGAAGGTGATATGATGACCATAACAGGGCAAGTGTCTAGGATCCAAGGCCAACATCTAGGCTCTAGAGAGATGCATGCCATCTCTGCACTGTCTATGATTGCATGTTGTTGCAACATCCCTAATCCTGGTGCAAAATAAGTCTTGGGATACTCTGCCCAGCCCGTGGGGCTTCCAGCCCATCTGTGTGCCACAATGATTGAATCTGCTCAAACCAAGGCCCATATATCCATCATTCATGGTTTTGAAAATGAGAGATCCATTGTCTAAGAGTGGTGAGTCACTCGATGACCCACTGCTCTCCATCACACGTACCTAGGTATTGCAATAAAGACACAATTTCCTAGGTACAATCCCAAGACGTCCCTCAAGAACCATGTCAAGGTCATCCAAAACAAATCAAAGTATAAAACATGTTTAGCCAAAGTCCATATGAAACATTAGTCCTTAAAACATGCAAAGCAAGTTGGAACTTAAGATATAATCCATGTAAGGTAATTCACCTCAGTACCCCCTTCAAGCATCACAGTAGCCCAGGACCCCATGTGAGTTACTAAGTTTAAGTATTGAGGGCCTTCATCTGACCCTATTAGGTGTGCCACCTAGACAAGAAATAAAATAACCCAAGTAGAGGGATAGGTCCTGAGAGTGACAAGGGAAAGTAAAAACCCTTCAAAAGCAAGTGTGAAAGTGATATTGGTTTAGGGCTTACTTCATGGCTAATGGTGTCATTGAATCCATTTCTATGAGAACCTTTATGGAGGGTGTGTTTTCTCTTGAGTTACCCATATTTACGTGCTATTTTTTCCAATCCTCCTTTTTTCCTTTTTTTGAGTCTTGCTTTATTATATATTTGCAAGTCCCCTTTACATGGTTTCAAGCCATTACCATTGCATTTTTTGGACTGAGGTGAGCATTGAAAGAGTAGAGCTCAAGTTTGGGCTAACTTTTGTTGGTCCTTTTTGCTATCATTCCTTTCTTTCTTTAGCATCAGTTTCTTATTCTTTTCATAACAACTGTGAAACAACCTCTGGGCCTTCAGCCCCTCTTCTCATGAGAGAATGGACCATGACCCATTGTCTAAGTTTAATACACTATGAGAGGATCCATGATGAAAAGTGTTAAGTATCGATGGGAATGGAACATTACCCTTGAGAGGGCCCCGCAGTAGTACCCCTTTTCTCTGGGTAGTGACAACATGGGACTAGGGCACAAAAGTTGACCACCAAGGTGAAACAAGTCAACTGACACAATTTCCCAAACCAATTATCCATTATCCAACTTCAACTAAAGACCCTCATCCACATGCCCAACAAATTAAGCACGATATTTTGCATGAAAGAAGGACTAACATACCTCATGGTGATGATGGCTTACCATCTCTCATACTCTTGGTTGCTTGAATGTGATGAGCCTTGGTTGACCTGTAGTTGTAAAGGTGAATGAGGGGGATTGTTGGGATGCCATATGTGGACATGTTGATCATCATCACGATCTGGGTCATGTTCTCCATTGTAGACTGTAACGACCCTAATTGAATAAATGATTAAAGATTATTAAGTAAGATTTGATTAAAGAAATAATTGAGGATTAACTAAGTAATAATAATCTAACTGAAGATCACATTTAATGACCTATGACATAAATTGAAGAGATAAAAAAAAAGAAATGATATAACAAGAATTGCGTATGCAGTAGAGGGTGGCGTATGCAGGGTGAGGAGCCCAGAAATCCCGAGATGATAAAAATATTAATGAAGGGACGAAGGACGGAGGACGGGGGTGATTGTGAAGTAAATGCGTGAGTCGGCAGGGAGGAATAAGGGACGGGAAGAGGGGGATGTGCGCACCATTCGACGGGGGGGATGGATGCGGTGGACTGTAATTGCTGAGCCAGCTGTATTGGCGGAGACTATTGTGTTTTGCTGTGAGCAGCGATTTTCTGTGCACTGTTGTGTTTTGTGGACTTTTGGGACTTGCTGTGAGCACAGAGATTTGGACTGTGGATTTTGATCAGGGGAGGCACTGAGTTGCTGGAGGTTTTGGGCACGGAGGGCCAGGATATCCGTAGATATCCTGGAGCTAGGTAGTTTTCCTAGTTGGCAGGGAGGACAATAGTTTTGGGCAGTTATTTTCCTGTTTGTGGCAGGGTCGATCTGTGTAGCAGGGAGCAGAAAGGCAGCAGCAAGGCAAAGAGGCAACATAAATTAGCATCAGATCCGGGTACTTGTTAAGTTATGTATTTATTTCATTTTGCCATGAATTTAGTATTTATTGATAAATCTAAGTTACTGAAGTTGCTGTTATAAAAGTCAATATCATGCTATGAAGTTTTGTTTCAGTTTACTTTCATAAAATGTTTAGGAAACTTAATGATGTTTAGAAATATATGGGCATTACATATGGTATCAGAGCGTCTTAGTTCGAAATCTGGGCCTAAGGGCCAAAACCCCGAGTGTTAACTGCAGCCACGCTTAAACTACAAACAAAACACGTTCAGTTTGACCCGTTATGACTGATACAGTACCCGAAAATAAACTTAGGTAGTATCCCTTCATTATCCAAGCAAATGATCTCATAGATGTATCACAAGCAACTGCTTTAAGTAATATCCTATAACTAGATTATGTATGGTTACTACGGTTTTAGTCTGAATATTCAATGAAACACCCTTTAAAATAGTGGTAGCAAACCAGATAGTTTGAAGGATCACTTCCCACGAAATGGCTACCATTAAAGCAGCCCAATAAAGCTATTAAGCACGAAAAGAGAGTTGATAATTTAATTGTATTTGAGCAGTACTTGTCAATGAAGTTTCAGGTAAGATAGACACCTGAAATCGATGGAAATGTCGAAGGGAACCTTCTATTGAAGGCTTGAAACTGGTAAGATTCAATGACTACACGAACCATACTAAATAAAATGCAAAAAGACAATTGCGGGACCTTGAAAAGGCCTATTTCACCTCCAACTTACCTAAATGGGGGAAACTGCCGATGCGAAATCGGAAAGAGGAAATTTAGCAGACTTATACCGCACAGGAATAGTGTGAACTATTTGCCTATATTAAGCCTCGATGATTGTAATAATGAACTATAGACCCAAAAAAAATTCAACCGTGCCAAGAGAGCAATTTTAACACTACGTAATGTTTTGTGCAACTAATCGATTTTCCAAAAGAAGAGCTGTCTGTTACACGGGAGAACGGATCTGCGCCGTCATATCTCGGGCGAAATCCCGTCAGCCGTCAGATCTAGAAATGTTGCGTGGGGTTTAAGCCCCAGCGTGCATAGGAGGAGTCCCGGATGAGTCATCGGGAAATCTGAGTCATCGGGGTTTTGTTAAGTCTGAGAATTGAGACCTTGTGGTTCTCGAAATCCCGAGAACGGATCCTAGCCGTTGATCTCGACAGGACACGTGTCAGCGTTCTGGGGAGGCGTCGGGATTTTACCATCGGAGATTTTAGGAGTGTAGAACCGTTGCATAATGAAATCGCGATTCACAATTTTTCGATAGGATCAGAGCAATCCAAACAGTAGTGACGCGTGTCGGAAGATCCCGAAGAGTCGTGAAATCGGGGTTTCCGGAGACGTGAGACTTGTGCAGGTTGAAATCGCGATACGCGATTTCCCGATCGGATCTGGACCGTCCATTGTGTGTGACGCGTGTCAGGAGATCCCGAAGAGTCGTGGATCGGGAAATCGGGGTTTTTGAAGACAAAGAAACCATGTCGCTGGGAATCGCGATCGGCGATATCCCGACAGTGACATAAGCGTGGTGGGACCACTAGAGTCAGAATGGAGGACAGGTGTCCGTCATCCGGGAAGAGTAGGGAAATCCATGGGAAAATATCGACACAATCATAGCCGTCCATCTGTGGGACAGGTGGCAACCATAAAAAACCATCGGTGTTTGGCCCATCGGGAAGTTGGGAATCCCGGGGACATGATGTTTAAGCACTTTGAATTCGCGATCCGCGAAACCCCGATGAGTGGGGGGCCAACTGTCATCACAACAGAGGAGGAGGACAGAGGCGTAGTGGAGGCCAGCTGTCAGCCAACCGGGGAATCGGGATATCGGGATTTTCAATGGCAAGGAATACTCGCATGATGGAGTCGCGATTCGCGATATCCCGACGGGAGTTATGAACCGTCCATCGGCGACGACGCGTGGCATGAGATCCTAACGAGTTGGTGTTTGGGGGCATCGGAGTTTTCGAGGGTAAAGAAATTGTGCAACAGGAAATCGCGATCCGCGATTTCCCGACGAGATCCGAGCCGTTCACGTTGAGGACGCGTGTCAGAGGATTTGAAGGAGTCGGGATTCGGCATTTCGAGGTTTTGCATACATAGGAATCGTTGCATTAGAAGTCACGATTTCGCGATACCCGATAGAGCTCACAAGTGCATCGCGGATCGGGAAATCGGGAATCCTAAGGACGCGTGCGCGTTGACATCGCGAACGTCGAAACACCGAAATCCCGATAAGGTGGTACAAGGCCACGGTCGCGGGGGCGGTCATATGGACCAAGCTCATAGTAAAAGGGGCTAACGAAGAAAAGGGCCCATCGGGAAAGTTGAGCACAAAATCCCGATGGGAGGGTTTATGGTAAGAGGATTGTGAGCGCGGTCGTATGGACCAAGGTATAGTCAGTAAGGGGCTAGCTCATAGAGACTGAGCCATCGCGAATCGGGGTTTGGAAAGGTAAAGATTTCGCGACAGCAAAAAGTACGAAACCCCGATACAAAGTTGGGAATAAGTCACGGTAGGTGCAGAAGCCAAACGAGCACGTGGAACCCATGCGTGCCCGAACCCTTGGGTATATGTTCAATTATTATATATATATATATATATATATATATATATATATATAATATAGAGTGTTAAAAATAATTTAAAATAAAATAAATGATTTAGTATAAATAATTCATATATATATATAAGATTAAGTTAGTATAAATTAAAGTAAAATTAATTTGAGTTAAATTAGTGTAATAATAATTTTAAAATTAATTATTTTACTTAGTGAAAGGTTAATCTACCTTAAAATTCGATGTTAACCAAGCTTAGATGCTTCATCCTAACCCAAACCTAGCCAATTCCCCTGATGGAGTAACGTCTGTTTACAGACAAGTAAAGAAAACTTACGCCTAACCCTGTTTCTAAGTTTGAGTAGCACCAATTTGAAACGTCCCGGAACTCACCCTGATAACTTTGGGATGATGCAGGTTAAGTCATACAAGATGGTCAGGACTCGAAGGGGTCGAGGAAGGGGAGCGTCGTCACGGGCACCGCCGACGCCACCCACACCATCAACACCACCACCACCATCGCCCGAACTAGCCCTCATATTGCGCTCGTTGGAGGCCATTAATGAGACTTTAAAGGGGCGCCAACCAGCAGGGACTGAAGTGGAACCCCCACCATCTGGAACGGGTAATCCAGAAGCATCAAGGAACTCAAGGGGAGAATTTCCACCTGAAGACATCACGCGAGAATTGCAGAAGATCAAACTTTTGGAGTTTGCCGAAGGTCGCGCCAGTGAACGCGCGGAAGCATGGTTGGAAGGCATGACAAGGTGTTTTGCCTTAAGAGACTATGCGTCCAACTCGAAGGCAAAGATCGCAATTTTCCAGTTAAGAGATAGCGCCTTAAACTGGTGGGGCAACTTGGAAAGACAACTACACCTTACCCTAGACACAATATCTTGGGAACTTTTCGAGGAGAGGTTCCGAAGGAAATACCTACCCGCATACTACGGGTAGCAATAGGTAGGGGCATTTCATGCCTTAGTACAAGGAAACAGAACTGTGGAAGAGTATGAGATCAGGTTTATGGAGCTGGTCAAGTATGTTTCGTATATGGACAATGACCAGCGACAGGCAGAGCGCTTCATTTATGGATTGAACCCGAAGATAAGAGCTATGGTGCGAATGTGGAAACCGTCTTCAGTGGCGGAGGCGGCAGAAAATGCGCGTTACGCAAAGGAACACATGAACTTAACAGGGGGTGCAAGATCGGCATTTCCGCATCGCCCTGGATTCGTAGGAAAGACCCCGAGGACATTTCCTAGGGGAGGAGGCTCAAGGCCACCACCTTATGGTAACAGAGTCGTGCCAAGGACAATAGCTGCAGGGATTTCAATGGCAGCTAGTGCAACATCTCGTTCACCGCCAACGGTGCAGACAGGTCCACGACCATCTCAGGGAACAACTAGTAGGGGCAGGGGTTCCTGGGGAAGGAACTCATTTCAAGGACAGACATACAACAATGCACAGGTTCAACCTGGCATTACCTGTTGGGGGTGCGAGGGACCCCATTACCAGCGTGACTGCCCGGAGTTACAATCAGGGTTCGTGCATCGAGAAGGAAAGGCACCGATGGGGAGAGCAAGTAGCAACCATCAGATTTACGCAGCGGTTAACAACCGCCAGGCCGAACATCAATCCACAGTAGTAGAATCCTCAGGTACGTTAAATCATGTTAATGTTAAGATTTTGTTTGATTCTGGTGCGACAGATAGTTTCATTTCACCATCTGCATTAGAAAAGAGTGGGCTGGCAGCCTACGAGCACGATGACTTTAAACAGGTCGAGATGGCTTCGGGGGAAAAACAAGCTGTAGGACCTAGCGTCGATAATTGTATAGTATACCTAGGAGTGTGCACTACCAGGTTGAAGGTATACGTCACTGCTCTTGGGGCGTATGACCTAATCATTGGAATGTATTGGTTAGCAGCTCATTGAACTTTGGTGGATTGTTTCGCAAAGAGGGTGCTTTGTATTGATGATGAAGGAAGACCAATAGTGATCCAGGGTGTACAGAGAAAAGTGTCATTACGCTTTATATCAACTATGAAGGTCAAGCGGTGCTTGAGGCAAGGGTGTCGACTGTATGTAGTGGAAGAAGTGGGTGAAAGGAAAGGACCCTCATTAGATCAGTATCCGGTATTGTCAGAATTTCCAGATGTTTTCCCGAACGAGTTACCAGGGTTACCTCCGGAGAGGGAGCTTGATTTTACTATTGAGCTAAAACCTGGTGTAGAACCAATATCCAAGACTCCGTATAGGATGACGGCGCCGGAACTTTGTGAATTGCAAATGCAGTTGAAGGGGTTACTAGACTTAGGGCTAGTAAGGCCCAGTGTCTCACCTTGGGGCGCACCGGTGATTTTTGTAAAGAAGAAGGATGGATCCTTACGACTGTGTATAGACTACAGGGACTTGAACCGTGCTACAGTGAAAAATAGGTACCCAATGCCACGAATAGATGACCTCTTCGATCAGA
>SNQJ01S0000307.1:661690-677884 GCA_010110895.2 Picea sitchensis
AGAATTAATTCACACAACACAAAACGTTTTCATTACTTAACAAACAAATGGAGGTTACATATATAGCATGCAGATCACTGACTCAAGTGGATCTGATTAGCTAAAAATAGTAAACCTAGAAACTCACTGTTACAACTGTCATGGTTGAAACTCACTGTTACAACAGTCATGGTTGAAACTCACAGTTACAACAGTCATAGTTATCTCTTACTAAAGTAAGCTTTATTCTAACAAAAATCCATCACAAGAATCCACTGAGCATCAATTATATGCTTCAGAAAAGAGTTTGCACTTTTCAAAGGAAACAAAAATAAATTCATCATCTATCCAGTGAGTTAAATTCAAAGATAAAATGCAATATGAAAACCGGGAACTTGGTACAATATTATTCACTTCAGTAGGATACAAGATACTGCATTATCTAGATGAATAGGTCGGTCTGAGTTAACCAGCCACTGCCTTGCGTGATGAACGCAGCTCTGAAGAGCACTCTTATGAAAAAGAGTTGCATTGGGTGGTCGTGAAGTCATGAGCGAACCAAACAGAGACAGTGCATCGAGATCTTCTTCTGTCATGGGTTTTGTAGCATCATCGGTCACATAATCATAAGATAAACATGAGCTTCGCTCATGCTTTTTTGTCCACATCATCGAAGCAAAATCATTCTGAGAAGTAACATCGAACAAATGAGAAAAGTACAAGATCTTCAAAAGCTCTGCAATGGCCTCATCAAAAATCCCCACGCCATCCTTGGCATCATACCCCTCCGCTGGAGGAGTTGCTTCACTGGTTTTCACCTCATCACTATCATGTGTGTCGTGGGTTCCCTTTGTGACCACACCATCTTCAGTTGTAGGCTCCTTACTGGCGGCATTCTCTTCTAGTAACTCCTTTTCTTTCTCGACAATCTCTTGTTTCACAGCAACGACAAGAGGTTGCCTAAGTTTCTCGTACTCTTCGATCAATACAGCAACACTGGCCTTTGACCTCAACACATCGTCCTGTTATTTGTTATTAACCTTACCTTGGGGCTGACTTTCCTCGATCTGTAATATCTGGTTATATTTGTTTTTTAGGGCCCTGAGATGCTTGTTCATCAGGCACAGAACATGATTGTCCTTAACAAGGGAGGACCCGGAAGGATTGACGCAACCATTGGGAGATGCAGGAGTTGCTGACTCTGAGCCGGCCATTGCAGTCGTCTAAAAGTGCAACTTCACTTGAAAAACACAGCGTACAAATATCTTCTGGAAAACTCACTTCTCCATATATCACAATTCCAATATGCACAATGTTCAAGTGTTTCAACTAAAGTAGATTACAAATATCTTCTGGAAAACTCACTTCTTCATAAATCACAATCCATTCCAGATGCTTCAACAATTCCCGCATCTATTCCACTAAGCATTTAAAAAAATAAAAACCATTTGGAATTCATAGAAAATAAATATACTTGAGTCAATAAATATCTATTTACCTGTTGTTCTTCTTGTTGCAACCCTCTAAAGCACCCGAAATCGGAAACCCTTAACTTCATTGGAGACCCTACTGTGCCATATTACGATAGAAAATAAATATACTTAAGTTAGTAAATATCTATTTACCTGCGATTCTTCTTGCCACAACCCTCTAAAGCACCCTAAATCATCGATCACTGTTAAAACCCTTAACTTCGTCCATAGAATCCAAGAAGACAGGTAAGACTCATGAAAGGGGAAACTGTTAAAGATGAGATGCTCTTTAGAGTAGAATTCCAACCGCGGTGAGAAATGAAACCGTCGGTGGATGGATGAGAGAGAACAGGAATCTGAGGCGCCCATGAAGCAACAACAAGCCCTCGGTCTTGGGTTCGACTCTCGAATCCCTTGGGTAACAGTTGGGAAATCTTTGTTACCTCGATGGACAGAAATTTTCTTGACGGACTGCGCAACACCCACAGGAAGCGATGTCTGCTTGCTTCCAGTCCCACCGCGAATTCGATCACCTGCAGGGGAATGAAGCGCATTGTTTTGTTGGCAGGCCAGTCGGGGATAGGTAAGACCGCCATAGCTATGGGCATGACTAAATATCCAGGTGAAGAAACCCCCTTTGTAATGATGGCAGGCAATGAAGTTTTTTTATACAAGAGCAAGACCGAGGCTCTGACACAGGCATTTAGGTAGGAAATAGGTATTAGAATTAAGGAAGAGTATGAAATTATTGAAGCCGAAATTGTTCCTTCAAGCAGTTGCTCCTTCAAGCAGTTGCTCCTTCAAGCTCCCTACTCGTCTGTTTCCCTAAAATGGAGTAGATAAAACCAAAACAAAATCAGTCATGTATTAAAATTCAAGGCGTTTAGGTAGGAAATAGGTATTAGAATTAAGGAAGAGTATGAAATTATTGAAGGCGAAGTTGTTCCTTCAAGCTCCCTGCTTGTCTGTTTCCCTAAAATGGGTTAGATAAAACCAAAACAAAATCAGTCATGTATTAAAATTCAAGGAAAAATCGTGATACAAATTGCAAAGACAAACATTTTCAGGGTTTTCTTATTTGGACCTGTTTAAGCATGGTAGGGCAAGTTCTGAGGGCAGAATAAATGGAAGCGAGATCTACTTGGCAATCGGAAATGGCCTGGTCAAGTTGACCTCGTGATCGATTTGATATTTACTTTCGGTCTGGACTATGTAGACTTCCAAGGTCAGTTCACGTGATTGAAACGCAGTCTGCGTATAGCATAAGATATATCTGATTTTGTTGAACCCATAACTGGAAGGACAAGCGGTGTAAATATGGCGGTGGAAAGATGTCACTCCCTTAGGACTTAATAAAAATAATTATTTATGTTGACTTTGTGTGTAGATGGCCGACTTTGTGTGAAGATGGTTTTATTGGTTTCTTAAATGGTAGATGGTTTTCACATGGTTTTATTGTGAAAAGACAAAAAAAAAATTGGTTTTAGAAAATCTGTAAACCAGTTGATAGGTTTTATACAAAACTTAACACTAAAGAATGTTTTCGGCATAATAAGATTGTAGTGAACTATAATAAACAAAGTATTTATTTAAATACACTATTTTTTTTCTAATGAAGTCTAAAAAAAATGAATACAACATAATTTTATTATAATTTATAATGTAAATAGGGGTGCGGGTGCAGGAGGGAGTATCTATGATTTTTGAGAAAGAAAAGTAGTTTATTAAGCTTTGGGGCTTAAAAATGTCTCAAACAATTTCGCAGAGGTTTAGTCATTGTAGTGGGGTCTCATCATTACCAAGGAAGAAGGTATCAGAGCCCTAAGAATGTTAGGAGATTCCATGCTAGTTAATAGAGCAGTGAGGGATCAAAGCATATTATTGGGCCATGGTGGACTCATTCCTTGATCCAGGTTTTTTAATAAAAAATGGGGTTCCAAGTTTCACCCCAATTCCTTAATTAATTAAATGACACCCAAATCAATACACATTAACTATACATTAATAGCTGGAGGCAAATTTAGGAAAAATGGCATGTGGCCTCCACAACTCACACTTATGGATCATCAAGGCTCGCTCGAGGCAATTAAATGCCACTTAGTGCACTTCACATTGATATATGGGACAATACAAAATTCGCGGTACCACTAGTTTTTCTCTCGGTTTAGATTGGCTTGTGTCTTGACGACTAGTGGAATTGGTAGTGAGTATGGTCGTGTTTTAAGAATCTCTATGGAGTTTTGGTGTAGGAGTGGAGATTTTCTTGGCAGGACCAAATAGAGGTGTATGTGGGAAGCGGATTCAAGTAGCTCCAAATCCTCAATGAGGGTAATTTCTTCCACTCGACTAGGCAAGCCCTAATTCTTCGATTCATGCTTTTTGTACCTATTACTCTTGATAATTTTCAAGTTTTGGAAAGGAACAGTTAGAATATAGATCTATTATTTCTTTTAGCTTGGCAAAGGATTGGCAACAGGAATTGATGATGGGGGTTTGTCTGGTTTGAAAATTTTCGATTCAGTTTCATTGTGAAAGGTATTTCCACTACAGTCATGGATAATTCAAAGTTGAAGGAGGTCCGTAGAATCCTTCGTAGGACAAAGAAATCATTGAGGTCTCATGTTAATCTCTTCCAAAATCATAGATCTAGAGAAGGCCAGTGTTACATAGAATGAAAACATTTTGACTCTCATTCTCCTCGAGAAGCAACACTCTCTTGAAGTTTAATGGAACATGCTTCATTCCTTGCTTGTTTCTTCATGTTTGGAATCTCTTTCTCTCACCTCCAACAACCTAGGCTTTGGAAATTCATTGCAAGCACATCTAAGGGAGGAGGAAACAATATGCCAGAATAGAGACCCCATAGAAATCGAGGAACGGAGTCCCCCTCACTCGAGAGAGGGGCAGGAAGCCCAAGGCAATGTCCACCTCTAAATGTGTGAATGTTCTTACCAAATTGTAAGTTTTATGGGTCAGTTTATTAAGTAAGTCACTAGTGGGATCACCTGAAACTCCTATTTGGAAGAAGCCTTGAAGTATAACAATGTATGTATAAAACTTAGTATAGTCTTAGAGTTATCTATGAATTTTGATGGACGTACATGTTGCTAGCCTTTGTGCAATCCCCTTCAAAATGAATACAAATTTTATGTTTTGGTGTATATATATATATATATATATATACACACACACACACACACACTTGAGTTGGCGTAATGGTTAAGAGCATGTGTTTCATCCTTGGAGATCAGAGGTTCAACAAACGGTGGACCTATCTTATGTGCTCTAGTGATGCTTCTTGTGTCTTATTTTACATATAGCTATAAGGTATTAAATCTAAGCCCTTCATTTAATGGATGTGAGGAAGAATATTCGTAACTTTTTCATTCTGTCCACACGATCGAAATCTGCCATTAAAAAGCTTGCTTAATCTGGCACTGTCAAATAGAGGGGACACTTATCAACGTAAGCCACAAATTACAACCCACTGGAGATCTTATGGGTCAACATTCCACATACATGAAATGACTATTGGAATCATACCAATGCCCCAAATCACAAAATCGAAATCGTGAAGAGTGAGATCGAAGGGAAAAAAATGGTCAGTCGGGCAAGCATTTCCCAAAAAAAAAAAAAGGTCAGATCGACAATGAGGGAGAACATAGTAAAATTTAAAACCCGAGGTCAAACAAACCCTAGCTTATACAAACTGGAATATGCAATCCACTCTCGTTTCGCATTATCGGGTTCAGGTTGTTTAGTGTGTTGGATAATCTTGTTTTAAGAACCATGCTCTCAATGTATATATAGGAACAAAGTATATGAGTGGGTTGCATTTGGATGATTGAGACAATTATTTCGGCAGATTTATTCTGCTACATAATTAGTAAAGGTGTTATCTAGCTGTTTTATGAAATGGTTTTTTTCCTTGGAATTTGGCCATATAAATTTACACTAATCATTACTTTTTTATGTTCTAAGTATATTTCTGAATGCAAAAATAGATTCAGCATGCTGAAAAACCCTTGGGAAACTAGGATTATATAGAAATAATCACTCAAATCTACTAATCTAACAATATCTAGCAAATAAAAAAATATCATTTTATAGAACATTTAGCCCACTACATTAGTATATGCACTCATCTCAATGAAATTTCAAAGTAATGGTATAAAATCTTTCCATGATTGGTATAATCCTCAAAATAAATAAATACACTCTCACATTAAATCACATATTTTAAAAAACTTTTAATAAAAAGAAATTTGAATATTGAAAATCTAAAAAATAGCTCCCTACATACATAAATGGCATCTCTAGTAAACTCTTGATATAAACTAATACACCTCATATAGAAGAATTGGAACCATACACCTATAAACATATAATTACTAAAATACCCATAACATTGTCAATAACCAACAAATTTGAATAACCAATTAAATTAACATTTTACACTAAAAATAAAATTAGAAACATTCTCATCTCACCTTCTATACTCAAGAAGAATGAAATTATTGGTACCTTGCAACATCAAATACATACACCCTAATAACAATCTCGGATGTGGATGATAATTTCAATACTTTGTGACATAGTATCTCCATCATAAATGAAAATCAAACCTTGATAGACACAAAGTTACTCCACTAACATTAACTTATATACTCCTTGTAATGTGTCCTACCCTTAATACTATAAGATGTAACTTTAACCAATTTTATAATATAATTACACTTTAATTGTAAATATTATATAGTGACATGTGTACTTACATTTTCAGCATTATTATTAAATTTCAAAATTACATTTTGAAGAATATTGAATATATTTTTGTTTATTTATTCAATACACTTTGTATTTCTTAAATAAACACAAATATTATTAATTGAAAATTTATTTTTATTTTGCATATAAAAATAAAACATAATAATATCAATATAAAATAAAAGAAAAAACTTTAAATAAATGAATAAACTAACATGATTATTTTACTAAGTTGGGAAATGATCTTGCAGTTTAAGTGTTGGGGAATTGGAAGACGAACATTTTTCACATTTAACAAACCATTTTTCTAGTTTTGGAAAAAAAATAATGAAGTGAAGACTTGGATAGTTTATCAATGTCTCACTTTTCACTTTTCTCAGGGAAAAAGGAGTGACCCACACAATAGTGATTGTGTATTATGTTATTATTATCAAATCTATAGATCAATACTATTTTTCAAAAAATACCAGGCTCCCATGCATTATACAAGGACCCTAGACTTAAGTCTTTGTTTCAAGTGGATTTCCTTCTTCTGATGAGGTTCGTGTTCAAAGGAGGGTTTAGATTCGGGTGACTTCATTTCAACTTGGACGTTACACTGAATTTGCAACTAGCGATGATGGAGTCGAACGATACTGGGCGGGATTTTATTTTCAATTTTTTTTGTGGAACCTTACCAGTTCCTCTACCTGAGCCTACTGAATGAATGGTTACTATCGGTCCTTCCTTAAAGATTAGTTTTGCTGTAGGAAGCTGGGATAGCTTTAGGCGTTTCAAAGGTGTTCTTATCATTCAGTGTTCCTCTTATTTTCAAGATTGCTTTCACTCTAGTTGCTCTGTTTTGTGGGACCTTGAGGCTATCGATTGCACACAACCTTCCTTTTTGCTTCACTGTTCCCAAGTGGGTGGGATAGACCATTATTTACTGTTTAAGCATCCAAGCAGATTGGTCTCTTGGATTGCAGCTTCTTCCTGGGACTAAGAGATTCCCTTCGAGCTTCACTTTTCCCAAGTGAGTGGTTCCTCTAGCACAATCCTCCTGGCGTATATTACAAAAGCAATAGTCTTAGGATTTCGGTTATTTCATATTATCCCTATTGAAAAGAAGGCTTGTCAGGTTCTGTAGTGACAGGGTTGTTAAGATTCTAGTGGTCCCAATGGACAATTTATTTAATATTTTGGACGGTAAGGTCAAAACATTTATGAACCCGGAGGACGAGGAAAGCTGGAGACGAATGGGACTTTATGACAAAGTGGACGAGCTGCAGAAAGGTTCCTTGGGATTAGCACCTTCTTTAACCAATACTTCTCACTTTTCTGATGTCCCTTGTACCCCGTCAAGTTGTGATGTGCCCTTTCCCTCTGCAGTAGAGTCTGACCTTCCTCCCTTAGAAGATATCTGGGCTAAGCCATCTACTATTGTTCAGTCTGGACCTTCAGAATTTACTTCTACTCCACAGGGACTTAGGGAATCTGAAGCTAAGGGTCAGTCTATCTCTTTTCGACGTAAGGAGTGGAAAGCCAACAAGAAGGCTAAGCGCCTGGTTTTAGGTAATGATGTGGGGTTAGAGGACACTTGCAGAATGGCTCTTTGTTCTTTAGTAGGCCGAGTATCATATAAATATTTGAGTAAAGGATCTCTTGAAGATTGGATAAAACTACAGTGGGAGCCTACCCTTGGTTACTTCCCTGAGCTTATTTACATGACCAAAGGATGGTTGGGTATTATATGAAACACCCCTGAGGATGCTACTCTCCTTCTGAGCTTGCTATGGGTGTTTGGGGGAAGCAGTCTTATGTTAAAATGCTGGAGAATAGCTATTAATCCAGATTCAGATTACTTTCAGCTTGGACATCTCTGGGTTCTCCTACCGAGCCTCCCGCTGTTTTTGTGGAATGAAGGAGCCTTAAAGGCCATTGGAGAAACACTAGGGCGTTTTATTTCTCACGATACCAAGTTACTCAACTCCTCGCAGCGGAAGATGGGAAGGGTTCTTGTGGAGATTGACATCTACAATGGTCTTCCAGAAACCATAGAGATTGAGTAGAGAGGGCAAAGGATCTTACAGTCTCTGGATTACCTTGGAGTGACCTTTAGATGTAACAGTTGCCGCCTTATGGGCCACCTTAGAAGGGATTGTAAGGGAAAATTTAAGAAGGACCTTTCTGAAGAGTTCCCCAGTATACACAGAAGATGATCCTTCTTTGAATTTCTTGAATGAGTCCTCTGGAGTCTCTCCAACGACGTAGCATGAGCCCGAAGGTAGCCTATCTGGTAAGTTACAAGATCTGTGCCATCCTTTTTATTTGTCCCTGTCCAGTGAGGAAAAACTAGCTATCAACTCCTCGGGTTGGCTTTCGAGCAACACTTTGTTGAAGACTCATTTTCCAAAATAGGGTTCTACCACTCTCAAACCCTCTCATTCGCGACCCAACCTCTCTCAATCTCACAATCCATCCATCGATGCCCTTCTACCTCCTTTATCTAGACCGATTGATCCTGTAACAACCACTAAGCCTTCACTTCCTCTCTCTCCAAGCCCATGTCACACTATTCCCTCCAACCTAGTGTCTTCGATGAACCATCAACTTCCTCCGTTACAACACTCTCTTGAAGCAAATCTATTTCCCTCTCCTTCGAGACCTCAGAGGTCTTCCCTTCATAACTAGTCTGAGAACGTTTCTCTTTCCAGAGAACTTGATGCACGACTTATGTCTCACTCATCCTTGCAGTTTTACTCTAACATAAACGGTCTGTCACTTTCCTCTCCTCCTCGTGTTGGTCATTCTTACCATTTTTCGGATCCCTCCTTGGAAGCAGTGGTTAGCTCTCCTTCGTTATTGCCAGGTTTCAGAGAGACAGAGGAGAGTGACTCCAATCTCTCTGCAGTTCTGGATTCGCTCGTTCCTTGTTTAAATGAGCTCCATAATACTGAGCAGCTTCCATTTACCTGGAAAAGAAAGCAGTGGAAGCTAAAGTGGATACTAGCTCGTCTTCCACTCAGTCAGAAATGGGGGGTAAGACTTTTTCTTGGTCTCGAGGATTAGCCATTGAACTCTCACCCATTAAAACGAGAAGTGCTCATAAGAAACATGCAAGTTCTAGTTCGATCGCAGCTGACAGTAATCATTCTACCCAGGATATTGGGGCCCTTAGAGCAATGAAGGCCCTCGGAAGGGCAAAGTGATGTTATTACTCTCTTTGAATATTAGAGGGATTGGAGGCTCCCTCAAAGTGGCCTCGGTACGTAGATTACTGGATCGTACTAGACCGAATGTCGTATTCTTACAAGAGACTCTTTCGGATGAAAAGAAAGTGAGAGATTTTGTGTTGCATCTTCGTCCTACATGGGTAGCTACCACAGTCAACTCTTTAGCTATCCTAGTGCCTTTGATATGATTCCCTTTTTTACTATTGGAGGTATACTACTAAAAGGAAGTTGTATTCATTCAAAGAAGGAGTTGGCACTCCTTAATATCTATGGGCCTTACAAAGATCGGAAAATTTTCTGGAATTCGTTAGCAAACAACGGTATCCTATCTACCCCAAACTTAATCGTGGCAGGTGACTTGAACTTCATCTTGTCCTCGGATGAAAAATGGGGTGGGTCCTTTGTTCCAGGTCCAAATGAGTTTTTTTTCGGAAATTTTTTAACTTCCTTGAAGATGGTTGATCTCAAAACAACCAAGTTGGTCCCTACCTGGCATAATGGTCGTGTTGGTCTATCTTCTATAGCTAGAAGGCTGGATAGATGTTTGGTTTCTGAAGGATCCTTTTACACTTTGGGCCAGTCAAGAACGTGGGTGGAATACCCTTATATTTCTGATCATGCTCCTATTCTCATTCAAATGGATGAATCCCCCATTTATAGAGCGTTTCCCTTTAAGTTCAATTCACAATGCCTATAGAATGATGAATTCATTAATATGGTTCACACATTATGGAAAGATCCCCGATTTTTGGTGGAGGGTAACCAACGGCATCAGATCGTGTGGAAGCTAAAAGAAATCAAGGATCAAACAAAAGGCTGGTTTAAAGAGGTAAAGATCTGCGAAAAATTCCAATTGGAAAATTGGGAATTGAACATTGAGCAGTTGTTATTAAAATCTGTAAATGGTCCCTTATCGTTGGGGGAAGAAAGGTCTCTCCAAGAGATGGAAACAAAGAGAAACAAATTCCTTAGTGGAGAGGAGGAGGTTTGGAGAATTCGAAGCAAGATAACTTGGATAAATATTGGTGACACAAACACTATTTTTTTTCACAACATGGCTAGATATAACAGGAACCAAAAGCATGTGTGGGAACTAGACTCGAGGAATGGAGAAATTATAAGAGGGCAGCAGGCGATTAAAGAGGAGGCAGTTTGTTATTTTAAAAAAAAAAATTCAAAGCAAAAGCAAATTCCAATGTTTCAGAACTAGTTAGGCTTTCCAGCCTGTACCCTAAGATGGTGACTGAGGACGAATCAGAGCTACTCTTTAAACCTGTTACACTGGAGGAAATTAAATCTACACTAGAAAATTTTCAAAAATAAAGAAGCCCTGGGCCTGATGGTTGGACAACAGAGTTCTTCATCTTTTTCTTTGATCTTATGGGCGAGGATCTTCTCGAGATGGTGGAAGACTCGAGGAAAAAAGGACATCTTTTTGGAGGACTTAACTCGACCTTTCTAGCCCTTATTCTAAAGGTTAGTAAGTTGGGATATTTTGAAGACTTTAGACCAATTTCATTGTGCAATCTCATTTATAAGTTAATCTCAAAAATACTTGTTAATCGGATAAAGCCGATTTTGTCAAAGTGTCTTTCATCTGAACAGCTGGGGTTTCTAAAGGGGAGAAGGATTCAAGATGCCATCGGATCGGCCCATGAATCTCTACATAACATTAAAAAAAAGAATATTAAGTCCCTGGTCTTGAAATTAGATCTGAAAAAAGCATATGACAACATAGATTGGGAATTTTTAAGGGTGATTTTATTCACAGTAGGCTTCGGGGTAAAGCTTACAGATTGGATAATGAGTTGCGTTTCTAGTGCCAGTTTTGTTGTTTTGATCAACTAAGAGGTGACAGACTTCCTTAAAAGCTGGAGGGGACTTCGTCAGGGATGCCCACTATCCCCGTATCTGTTCTTATTGATCATGGAAGGGATTAGCCTAATGTTCTCCAGTGGCAACATTGATCATAGCATTTATGGGATTAAGGTAACTAATCATTTAAAAATCATTCATCTAATGTTTGTTGATGATGTGCTGGTTATGTCCAAGGCAGACCCGTTAGAGTGGAGAAGGATTTTTTACATTCTCCAAACTTTCTGTGGAGTTTCGGGTATTTGCATCAATTCCTCCAAAACAATAGTCCACTTTTGGGGACTTGAAGAGCAGGAGCTAAATCATCTGAAAGCAATTTTTCCTTTTACATTTTCTGATTTAATCTCTGGATTCAATTATTTAGGCTACTTTCTAAAGTTGGAAGCATCGAAAGCGGAAGATTGGGGATGGATGGAGGCAAAGATTGAAAAGAAAATAGGCCTCTGGTGCAATCAATGGCTATCAATCAAAGGCAGATCAATCTTAGTAAAATAAGTATTGGAGAGCCAGTTCGTCTTCTGGATGTCGATGGAGTTGATTCTGAAATCTATTTTTAATCATATCAGGCAATCCATGTTCGAATTCCTGTGGAGTGGTCAGAGGGCAACACATTGCATCCATCTCTGTAGATGGGATCTCCTGGCAAGAGCAAAGCGATGTGGGGGATGGGGGCTCAAGAACCTCACAACATTTAACATTGCTTTAAAGGCAAATTCTTTTTGGAGGGTGCTCATGGTTGACAGTATATGGCACAAAATTCTAGTGGACAAATACTTGGGGGAATTATCGGTGGTATATTGGCTTTGTAAAACAGCCCACAAACAACAGAAAGTATCTAGCTTCTGGAACAGAATGACAAAGTGACTTTATGTTATTCTTCATTGGCTTCGGTGGAGCCCGGTCTCGAGAAATTCGGTGCATTTAGGCAGGGATCTAATAGCTAGTGTGGAGAACAACTCTATTCTCTCAACTGAGTTGCGATCTCACATGTTAGATAAGAGAATTACAGTTTTAGGCCAGGCCAGTGAACCTGTTTACGACTCTCCAATCCTTGATCATTGGCGTACTAGCGATTCTTTGGGCCTGACTGGTCAAAAGGCAGCTGATTGGAATAGATTTATAAATGTTCTATGAAGTGTAGGAGTTACACTCAGACTAGGGACGAACTCCTTGGTATGGACTGGGGGGGATGGATCGGGCGTAATCTCTACACAAAATATCTATCAAGCCCTGATCAGCCCATTAAATTTCCAATGTAATCACCCCTGGACACAAAAACTGTGGAAATGGCCTGTGCAACTTAAAATAAAAAAAATTGTGTGGTTGGCAGCCTCTAACAAGATCTTAACTTGGGATGTGCTGCAAAGGAAGGGATGGGAAGGCCCTGGCATTTGTCGTTTATGCAATTGTAATTTAGAACAGGTCAACCACCTTTTTATAAACTTCCCTTTCACATTGGTTGTCTGGAAACATTTGTATTCCTTCTATAATTTAAAACTTTTGTGGGTGGGCACTTTGATTTCTGAATGTTTTAATGAGTGGTCATAAAATAAAGCTGCTCCAGTAAGCCTAGAAGCCATTGCCTGTTGGAACATATGGTTGGAGAGGAATAAGGCAATTTTTGAGGATCGCACTCCTTCACAACTCTCGATGGTGAAAAGAATTTATGCCTCCCTTTCCTGGAAACCTACAGTCACCAAAAATATCCCGAGAAGAGTGTGTGATCTTATCCATATTGAGGGCACTACCTTGGCATGTTTTGATGGAGCGGCTATCTCTTCTGAAGAGTGTTGTGCAACAGGTGGTATTTTCAAGGCTAATGCTTCGAGGATTACCAAATGGTACATGAATTGCATAGTGGGTACCAATACTAAGGCGAAGCTAATGGGATTGTGGGCGTCCCTTTTCTTGCAATCTCAATGGGCGATTAAAAAAATACAAATTTTGGGGGATTCGAAAGTAATTATCGACTAGATAAACCAAAAGGGAAATCTCCAAGCGGTGAATATCGAAGGATGGAAATTAAAAACAAAGGATCTGGTAAGTAAATTTGAAGATATTAGTTTCCAACACATTTTCAGGGAGCACAATAAAGAGGCAGATCAACTGTCAAAAAGGGCACTGAAGGAACCCAAAGGTAGACTGACGGTTTATCATTGGGAAAATGGACAAGAAAGCATCAAAACCCATCTTAATATCTATGAGAATTAAGTTGTTGGGGTTGCTTTGTGTGTTTTCAGATGATTATGAGGAAGGCATCATCTCAAGCTATGGAAACCTAGCAAGCAAAATTCAGTGAAGGGAGTTTTTTTTTCCGAGAGAGAACAACGTTATTGTCCTCTCTGTTTTCAGTACAGTTATGTGTTCTTGGATTTGATCCATTGCTGAATAGTGCAGTATCGATATAGATTTGTAAAAAAAATTATACCTAATATAATTTTGAGATATTTTTCTATTGGAAAAAAAAGTGGATTTCCTTCTTCCAAATATTGCAAAAGAAAAACAAGGTGGCTCACAAGCAAAACACCCCTGGAATGAAGTTTTTTTTGAATTATATAAATGGGTATATTTGTATTAGAAAATGACATTTTGAAGAATATTGAATATATTTTTGTTTATTTATCCAATAAACTTTGTATTTCTTAAATAAACACAAATATCATTAATTGAAAAAAGATCTTTATTTTGCATATAAAACATAATAATATCAATATAAAATAAAAGGAAAAAACTTTAAATAAATGAATAAACTAACATGATTATTTTACTAAGTTGGAAATGATCTTGCAGTTTGAGTGTTGGGGAATTGGGAGGAATTGGAAGATGACCCCTTCTCAGATTTAATAAACCATTTTTCTTGTTTCAGAAAAAAATAATGAAGTGAAGACTTGGATAGTTTATCAAGATCTCACCCTTCTCGGGGAAAAAGGAGTGACCCACACAATAGTGATTACCTATTACGCCATCATTATCAAATCTATATATCAACACTATTTTTCAAAAAATATCAAGCTCCCATGCATTATACAAAAGGCCCTAGACTTAAGTCTTTGTTTCAGGTGGATTTCCTTCTTCTAGGAATTGTAAAAGAAAAACAAGGTGGCTCACAAGCAAAACACCCCTAAAATGAAGGTTTTTTTCTTTTTATTTTACATAAATGGGTATATTTGTATTAGAAAAGATGTTGTGACTACATTGTACAAACATGTAATAAAAAAATTGGTGAAAGCCTTTACCCAAAATTTGAGAATGTTTCCAACGAGCTACTACATTCCAACCTATTATATAGTTACTAGTCTCTATGTGGAAAGTATATTGCCTTCCATATTGTTGCAGAAGTAAAATAACACAAGAATGCATAGATTTATATGTAAATGATAGCTAGACGAAACATGCCCTTATGGGAAAACTCTACCAAATTCTTCTTTGTATTCTTCAATGCCTTGCTTACTTCCTCTTCCAATTTAGGCTATCCCATTGGGTGTGCAACATCCATACCTTTGATCTTGACCTTTGTAGAAATATGAGGGGAAGATCCATTAACCATCCAATCTAGATGAGTGGTGGCCACTCCATTTGGAGAAATGCCTAGATAATCAATCACCTTGTCAACTTTTGGTCCCAAAGACATCATAATTTCTTCCATCTCAAAATTCTTTTATTGCTATGTGTGCATGAAAACTTTAACTTCAACCATACCTCGATCTTTTTTCCCTATGTTCAATGATCCATTTGTGTCATAGTCTTCCTTCCAATTCTTGTGTTTTAGGGTCATGTCTCTAGTTACATTTTGAACCTCTTCTAACTCATGTTCGTTGTAAGGCCTTCTATATAGAGCCACTAAATATAATTATCTCCTACTGTAATGAATATTTTATGTAAGAAAATAACTTTTGTATATGCGAAGTAAAATTTATATTATTGAAAGATCTGCAAGTAAGAAGTTTCATTCACCACAATTTAGTTCAGGATTTTCTTTATACAAGGAATAAACTAGTAAATAGACAGCATAATAACAACAGATCAACTAGTAAAATACATACCTCGACCTACAGGTTCTGGTTGATTTAGCCCCTTTCTCATTTGTTCTTGTTCTTTCCCAAACTGCCCAAACCAAATATTTACCTCCCAACCAACTAGGAACAACCTCTCAAGCTCCCTAGCTCCAGGAATCCTTGCGGGTTTCCTAGTCCCCAAGCCTAAAATCCTCAACAACAACAATGCCCAAGTAAAAGTACCCCAAAACAATTTCTCCTTCCAATCTCCTCCTCCTTCTCCTCTTCTTCCAGAATTTTCCCCAAAAGAAAAAATACCCCTATCCAAGTCCTCTCCCCTCTTCCTTAACCTCCTCTCTCAAATCCCCCTCCCTTATTCAATTCCCAACTGCCTTATCGCCTCATTAATTTCCTCACCTACCATTAAATAATAAAATAGCAAAAGAATCAAATGTATTTATTTTAATAATTAATTTAATTTAACTTAACAAACTATGATCAACAAAAATCAAACTGGGTTGTTACATACACTCACTCTTCAAGAAACTTCATCCCAAAGTTAGAGTAATTTACAATACAAGGGTAATGATACAACATTCATACATCCATATCAAATAAACAACATCATCAATTTAAAACACTTATGCATACTAGTGTACATGTGCAAGGCATGCATGTGTAGCTAGCACATACAAGACTCCCATATGTACTAATGACAATAATTATCACACCTAAAGTAATTCTTGTATGTGTACAATCCAATCAACAATGTCATTCATTTCATAAAGAATAGTAAATCGTTTAAAATATTCGCAAAAAATCATCAATTATAATAATTTAGCACAAGCAACATTCACTTAGATAATTGTAGTTCAGTTAAGCAAATATATATAT